>RRYC01000431.1:0-63255 GCA_004016185.1 Quambalaria eucalypti
ACTTACTTCCTCCCACCTCCATCCCCCACCTGCTCCTCTTCCTTGGTTTTTCGTCGTTGGTGCGGCTGCTGTGGGGGGGGGGTGGGGGGGGGGGGGGGGGGGGGGGGGGGGGGGGGGGGGAGCGGTGGATGGTGGGGATGGGGGGGGGGGGGGGGGGGGGGGGGGGGGGGGGGGGGGGGGGGGGGGGGGGGGGGGGGCGCGAACATCGGAGAAAAGGAGTCTGAGGGGGGCAGCGCCCGCCCTACGGCGTCCCAAAAGTCGCAACGCTCGCAGGCATCCTTCGCGGTGTGGCAGCACCCTGCTCCAGCGCGGGGTCCTGCCCAGAAGTCTGCACGGGTCGGATCGTCTCGCGCTCTACAGCCTCGCCCGCACCGACGCTCGCCTGGCGTTCTGGCTGAATATGCGCGGGGGGTGCCCTCCCATGTGCGGGGCCCGGCTCCCTCGCGAGGCGTCCGAGCTCAATCTCACGGTCGGAAATCGCCGCGAGGCGGCGTAGCTCACGGAGGAAAAACGTCGTGAGGCGGGAGAGGATCAGTGGGAAGGCGAGCTCGGGGTAGGTCTGGGCGAGGGGATCGCTCGGTAGGATTGTGGGCGAATCGACTTTCCCCTGAGCTACGGCGTTGGCGCGCTGGGCAGCGAGTTTCTCTGCGCGGCGCTGCGCCGCAGCCATTGCGTAGGGGGATGCTGCTCTTCCGGGGTCGACTTCGGGTCCCAGGTCTGGGGCGAGCTGTGGTCCCGCGTCGTCGACTTCAGTGCCGCTGCCGCCGCCAGCGTCTTTGCGTGCTTTCTTCGCAGCGGCACGTTCCTCATCGGATGTCTTGTCCACGCCTTTGACCTTGGAGAGTACGCCCCCGACGTCGCCCCACCCCGCGCCAAAGAGGTTCCGCCAAATCGTCATAGCGAGGAATGCCTCTCCGTCTCCTCCTTTACCGAGCATGGCAACGGCCTGGTCCACAGCAAGGAGACACCCGCGGTGCTGTTGGTGCATTTCCTTCATGTAGCCTTTAACGAGGCGGCTGGTCTGCACGCCGAAGCGCTGGCGCATGCGGTTCTCTGCGTCGATGAAGAAGTGGTTGACGATTTCTTGGCTGTAGATTTTGGCCTTGTCGGCTGGAAGGGCGCGGAAGCGCAGGAGGAGAAGCATGACGTGCAGGTTCGTCACTTGGAACCAGGACTGGTATGTTGGGGGGAGGTTGCAGTCTGTGGGTGTGAGAGGGAGGTGGTTGGTGAGCGGGGGGAGCCGGGTGTGACGAGCTTCGTACTACGCGCACAAACGCACCTCCCTGCCAGAACTGCTTGTCAATGTCCCACCGCTCTGCACATCGATCATACAAATCACTGGTAACACGAATGCCCGTACTCGTCTTGGAGTTGTACCCCATGACCCAAGCAATTCCCTTGACGACTTTTTTCGTGAGCTCGCTATAGGCGGGGGGCACAGGCGGTGCTGCAGGCCGCCTCTCGAGGCTGCCAACTTGGGGCTTCGTCTTGGTGAATTCCTGTGCGCCAGGCGCGGGCTTGGATGCCTCGGCGCGAGGTGGGGGCGCGGGGTTGGCGGGCTTTTCGCTGTTGGGATTGTGCGTATTCTTGATGGCCTGTTCGGCGAGGGCGGGCCGAGAGGTGGAAAGAGGGCGGGAAGAAATGGTGAGTGACCTGGCTGCGCTGAGGCTGGCCTGGGCGACGCTGGCCTGAGCCGTCAAGTGGGAGCGGAGTGCGGCCATGTCTGTGGCGGGCCGTGGTTGCTGTTGTTGTTGGTGATGGTGATGGTGGTGATGGTAAGAAGAGGGGTAGCAGCAACTAATACGCTTGCCAGGAACCCAATGTTCATGTCCACCCCGCCTTTGCTTAGCAAAACCCTTCGTTGCTCCTCGTCACCTTCTTCCCTCCCTCGGAAAAAGTGCACAAGTCACAAGTGCACGGGACCTTCTCAGCGGCGAGGCGCGTCGTGGGCGCTGCAGCCGCGACGAGTGATTCATTCGATCCATTCATTGGTCAGCGGGCGGCGGGCGGCATGTGGAGCAAGCAGGAGGGGTTCGCCAAGCGGTGGGGGGGATTGAAGAGCAGCCGACGAGAATAGCCAGTGCGAGAGTCATCATCATCATTCCCCCACAGACAAATCGATTACATACAGACCACATCTTGGCATGGGGTGTCCGAGGAGACTGGAAGGTTGCCCAGCGTTGGTGGCCATCTCAAGGGCGACGACGAGCCGCGCATCAGCATCACCCCTCTCTTGTTCGGTTGAAGCGATTGCGACAACTAGTGTAGGATATTCCAGGTAGCTACCTTCCAATCGCAATGAGTGCATGCGCCTTCGAAAGGTACTCAAGACCTAGAGAAATGTCAACGAGAAGAATTGACCTTGAAACGGAAGCAAGGCACGGCACTTGCACCCGTCGATCACGTGACGCGCCGTCTGTGGAGGCGCCTCGGTGCGCTTCAGTATGCAGTGGCATTTAGTGTTTGTTCCTTCGCGGTGCCTCCAAGTCATCCTCCATGTGATCGTCATTGGGCCAAAGACCCACAAAACACCGACCCTGCTTGCAGATCACCGGACCTGTCGCAGACCTGGCCGCCATGGAGGATCTCCAATCGTCCACTGCGCCCGAGGCCACCACCGCCGACTTTCGCTACCCGCCGCACGTCCTCACATCGGCCTCTCTCTTCCCGCCTCCGCCTCCAAACTACGTACACTTCACGCCCCTCAATCTGTATTTCTGGAGTATTCTCAAGGAGCACATTCAGCCTGAAGACGATTCGGCGGCTACGCAATCCAACGCCGGACACGAGTCGCTACCCTCTTCTTCCAGCTCATGGAAGAACCCGCGCCTCGACTTGCAGCGGGCCACACTCCTGCGCCACGCTTCCTTTGATGCGTTGCCCGAGGACGTCCGCAGCTTTGCAGAGCGGGAGTTGAATATCCACGACGATGCAGGTCTGGAAGAGGTAATTCGGTCGGGGCGTGTAGCCAGTGTGGACCTCCGCATGGAGATGGATCCGCCTGATCTCGCCGTTGTTGTAGGCGGCCCGCAAGGAGTCGGTGCGGCCAGCAGTGACGCATCTGCTCAAGACGAGAAAACAGCACAGCCGCAACCACCACTCGGTGGTTACCACCTCTTTGGCGAATGGTGGCCCGTACCAGCCAAGCTGACTGGCCTGGAAGAGGCCGGCGTCAAGCGTCTCTACGATGAAGGAGGACAAGTGGACGCAGAGGGACGAGTCGGTGAGTACTGTGCCCCAGTCACAGTAGTCTTTCTTACTCTGATTCACAGCTGAAACCCTCTCGACCGCGGTCGACCGCACGACAGACCGCAGACCTGCGCTCCTCATGCTCCTGCGCTCCCTCCTTACCTCCTACCTCAAGCTTCTCTCCCTCTTGCAGTTTCCTCCATCCTACTGGGCCCTCCGCACTCTCCACACTACGACGTCTTCCTTCTCCCTCGAGGACGGGACCGGGGCCGGTGATCCCACTGCACCGCCCTCCGAGACGCAGACACAGACGCACACACAAGAGGAAGACCAGTGGCTCACCACATCTGCCTCGCACTGGAATCATGTGCGCACCCTCGCCCTCAACTTCCAAGAGGCACTCAACCGCTCCAGGAAGGAGCAGGCTCGCCGTAACTTGGAGGGGATCCTCGCTGCACAGCTTGCCCGCAGGAGGGAGCAGACGCGCAGCATTCGCAAAAAGTTGAGGGATGTGAGGAGTATGTTGGATGGATTGAGGCACGCTGCTGCTGATGCTGAGGAGGAGTTGGGGAGTGGCAGTGAGTACGATTCGGAGCTAGACCCAGATGAGGATGAGGGCGATGATGGCGGCGATGGCGACGATGGCGACGATGGCGACGATGGCGACGATGGCGACGATGCAAAGCGGATACGAACCGGCGGCGCGGGTATGCCCGCCAAAGTCGAGGCCATGGAGGTGGATTGACAATGGCAATGGCAATTCAGCAAACCGTATACCCAGCAAACAGCAGCCGCAACGCGGGAGGAAAACATTGTCATTGACTTGGGGCGAGCGGGTCTAGAGGCACAGTTGACAAGCAGTGAGTTTTGGTTCTAGGGATTTCCGGGGATAGAGAAAGCGATGCCGATGATAGAGCAGGCAGAAGTGAGTAAGCTAAGCAAGAGCAATAAGAAGTAGCTAGATTAGGTGCGGTGCAATGCGGGTTGGCGCGAGGTGGGTAAGAAGTCGAAGTTGAGAGCTATAGCTATAGGACGATTCCGGCCATTAGGAGCGCAACGGATGACGAAGAGGGGAACCGTAGCGGGAGACGATAGACGGGACAGGGTGACATTGTTGGAGCTTTACTTCCTTCCTTGGCGGCCAGTAAGTAGCCCTGCTACATGACGCCCGTGGCATGACCGCCCTGTCCCTCCAGCTCAAAGCCATGGTGCGGGTGCGGGTGCACATGCTGGTGCTGCCCCTGCTGGTGGTGGTACGTGCCCATGCCAAATGCCGGGAGGTGGAGCTGCCCAGGCGTGTGGTGCGCCGACGTAGGCGTTGGCGTGCCGCTGCCCGCAAACTCATTAGCGGGCGTCATCCAGCTCTGCGATGCAGCGCCGTGTTGCGTCTGCGTCTGCGACTGCGACTGGTACCCCTGCTGCTGGCCTTGGTGGTGGTGTGCGTGGTGGTGGTGGTGTTGGTGGTGGCGATGGTCTACGTTGAGCGCAGCGCCATCCTCCATCTTGACGATGCCCACATCCTCATGGCCGTGTCCATGTCCATGCCCTTGCCCATGCCCACCATGGGACATCATCGGCTGCAGCGCATCAAGGTACACTCCCTGATGTCCCATGCCCACGCCGATGCCCAGGCCTAGGCCTACGCCCACACCGAGGTGATCCCCCGTAACAGGGCTGTGCGGCTCGCTCGCCATCCCCACGCTACTTGAAAAGGAGCTCATCGCGTCGCTCGAGCTGTGTTCGTGCTCGTGTTCGTGTGAGTGCTCGTGTGAGTGCTCCGTCCCATTGCGACTACCAGGCGCAGACGAGGGCGTACCGCTGGCATATGTCATGCCCTCGTCGAAGCTGTGGCGCTGCTCCCCGCCATGGCCGTTGCCATTGCCGTTGCCGTGGCCTTGGCCGTTGAAGGGGAGAGTGGCGGTATGCTGCGGGATGGACGCAGCTTGGGCGTAAAAGTGCGGGTAGCTCATCTGCGGATAGAAGCTACTAGTTTCCTCCGCCATAAAGGGGATATGACTGCCCCCCGCCGCCGCGGGCCCAAACCCAAAGGGCATTCCTCCCGCGCGGTGTCCCTGCCCCTGCCCCTGGGTCTGCATCTGCGCCTGCGCCTGCGCAGTGTGATACCTCCCAAAAGCCGGGTTGGGCAACGGCCCACTCTGCGAACCCACGACGATCGGTCCACTGGGCTTCTGGTACCCCATCTTCTTACTGCTCTTCACGACGTTACCGTGGTTCCGCGCTGTATGCTTCGTAAGCGTCGTTTTGCGGCAAAAGGTCTTGCCGCAGCCTTGGACTAGACACTTGTAGGGACGGCGACCGCTGTGGATGCGGCGGTGACGCGCTAGGGAGCTCGAGTCGGAGCTTTAAAGGTAAGTGGGACATGGAGGAAACAGAACGGCATCGTCAGGAATTGGAGAGCCGTGGAAAGTCTTAGAGCCCATCGCCATCGCCACTCACAAAGCCTTGGAACACGCCTCGCAGACGTGCGGGCGCTCGCCCGTGTGGATACGCAGGTGCACAGTGAGCGCGCTCCGCTGGATAAACGTCTTGCCGCAGCCTTTGTAGGGGCAGCCGCTGTCGTCGCAGGTGCGAGGCAAAGTAAGAGAAGGCAGTCTTTCGTCAGCACTGGTGCGGTGCCTCTTCGCAGTGAGGCCGTGCGTGCAGCGCAACGCAAGCCGAAACTCACAAGGGTCTTTCTTGAGAGTGGATGCGCTGATGCTGTAGGAGTCAAGAATACAAAGAATACAGACGAGCTGGTAAGATGTTAGTGACTGCCTCATATACGGCCATCGACAGGCATTGCCCGCCACTCACCCTAGCCAAATCACTGCGCTGTTAGGGCGCGAAAGCACGGTAGGTAGAAGGGACGTCGCGAGGCGCGCGCAAGGGAAATCTGTCAGCACTGCCAGCTGGTAGGTGGGTCAAGCTCGCCCTGACCAGACGGGAGAAGCATCGCAGCTGAGTGCGTCGCATGCACCTGAGAGAGCGCTGCTATGTGTGCGTACAGGCGCAGGCTGCAGACTGCAAGTAACAGCGTGTCGGAACGCATGAGGCGCGGCGAGCCTGACGACGCCGAAGCCAACGCCAGGCAATGGAGCGCGTATAGCTATGCCAGATGAGACAAGACGATGCTCTGCCAGACAATCTACTCCATTACACTCACCCTGCTAAAAGCCTTGGGGCAGCCCTTGTACTGGCATTCAAAGGGGCGGGCCTCGGCCTTTTGGTCGTCGTGAACGAGTTCTGGTTGTTGGGGAGTGAAGGGTGGCAGTGCAGGACAGGGCAGGGAAGTGGGTGAGGTGAGGTGAGCGGTAGAGTCGGACACGAGCGTCAAGTAGGTAGGTAGGTACCTGCATGAATGGGCGCGCACTCACCGAGGATGTCCATCTTGGGTTGTGTGGGTTGTGTGGGGTGATTTCCGAGTTGCGTAGGAGTATGCAAGGGAGCAAGAACGTGGATGCTGAGGGATGTGCTGAGATGCTCGATGGATAGATGGGAGACAGCAGTTTAGAATCTACTTGAACGATGGAAGGGAACCCACTTCGAACGAGGCTACAATGCCATGAGTTTATAACCAGCGCAAGCGACGCACGCATAGCCAAAGGCTGTGGCTGCACATGGATGCGGTTGCAGGGGACTGGCGGGGGGGAAGGGGGATGGTTTTCGGCAGCTAGGTTGAGCATCTGCTCACTTCGTGGGCGGCCTCCCAGTGTCACTCGGATTTGCTCCTATGCGGCCACTAGCCGTGACCTGCTGGCTGAGAGTGTGGGCGGGAGGGTGATTCTCGCCGCATCGCCATGCTTTCCCCGCGTGGAGCTTCCCGTAGGCCCAGCAGAGGGTTATGGGCAGCACGAGCACGAGCACGAGCACGAGCACGAGCTTGAGCTCAGGATCCCAGGACACGGGCAGTACGTGCGTCGGCGAACAATTAAGGTCGTTCCGAACGCGAGCAGTGCAGTGCAATGCCCGCTGCTCGTCGTCCAGGCTTGGCAAGAGAACGTCTTATCCAGAGCGTGCAGAGGGAGCGTCCAAAGACCGCGAGCAGGTGTGACACCCCCCCGCCTCGTCTCGCCTCGCCACGCCACTTCGTCTCGCCGTCATTGATTGATGATGCCAACGGATATCGAGCCCACTCTCCGCAGATTGCACCCCCAAGCGAGGCAGAGTGGCCAATCTCACTCCACTTTACACGTTCACGGCACGCCTGATACATACGTACACAGACGGTCTCTGGTCTGCACACGGCCCACGGCCTGCTGACGCCGTACCACTTCGAGTGGAGAACGAGCGTCAGCCTCGCGACGCTCAATGGCCTGGACTTGTGCTCACTATGACACCACTCAGCGAGACCGACTCGCGGAGCGCCAGACGGCGACCGTCGAGTCGAGTCGAGTCGAATTGATCAGGACACGAACACTTGGTCTTCGCCTTGCCCCTCCAAAGCCGCTGCATCCGTAGATCGGGCACTGCAGGACAGACCAGCTCCGAGCTCCGACGGATCGAAGGCGGCGTAGCAGCAAATCGACGTTTCCGGGCCGCCCGCCTGCCCAACTGCCTGGCGCGAAGACGGCACGCCCCATTGCTGCTTGGCAGCCCAGCCCAGCCACTAGCGCACGCACGCACGCACCATCAGGCCGCTGCTGTGCCCCGCTCCTTCAGGAGATTTGATACCCAGCCAAAGCCAGGAGAGCGGTGCCAGCTGTAGACGCGCCGAATGCAGATGGTGGCCGACCGACGGCTGTCGCCAGTGCTGGTAATGGCGCTTGCCATCTGTGTGACGCCTGGGCCCCTCGATGCCGCAGAGGAAGCCGTGCGAAGCGAAGCGAAGCGGGGGAGAGCGGGGCAGCGCAGAGCACGATGCCCCCCGCCCTCGCGACACGCGTAGTTGTGAGGCCCGCCTTGCGCGCGTACGCCCGCCCCCCCCGTCTGCCGTCGGGTTTGATCGTCCGACGACGCAGAACAGCCTCGTTAGAAGCACAGTGATCGCCTTTTTCCTTGAGCTCCGCCTCTCCGCACATTCGTCGGCCCATTTCTGCGACGCTTTCCTAAGATACGATTTCGCGTCCCGCGACTTGACGTCCCGTCCTTTTCTGTCCAACTAGATGGCCATAACATAGACGTGAAGTCTCGCACTCATGCATAAGGTCAGCGGGCCATTATATTGCTCCTTCCACTGCGCCCCATACCTCAGGGGGGGATGGCGGGGCAGAGCGGACCTTGGATAAGTAGCCGGAGTGGCCGAGTGGCCGAGCGGCCGGGGGGCCGAGCGCCCCCCGCTCAGACACTCCCTGTCACGTCCCACTCGTCGGGCCGTCGCGGCGTCCACAAACGTGTCACGACCTCATCTCCCCCTCTCCCCGCCGCGGGTGTGGCGCGCGCGAGCGCTCGAATTCCGCGCTTGAGCCTTTTGACGCCTTGCGAGCGCGAGTGCCAGTACGAGTGGACTCGACTGGATTGGGTCGAATCTGAGCACCCACCGAAAAGTGCAAAGAAGGTTTCGAGTCCCCCTCGGCCTCATCTTGCAGCCTGGCGACAGAGAACGCGGCGCGCGCCCGCGCGCGCGCGAGGGGTCCGTACTTACTGCCGCCTCCGCGGCTTCTATGAGTGAGCCTCATCTGGCGCGGAGCAGGCGCGGGCCACCAGTTCTTTCCGCAACCAGGGTAAGAGCAGTAAGAGCAGTAAACCCTGGCCCACTTCCGCTCACGATAAGCAGCTGCAGACTGCACGCTGCAAGATCGGTAGGTACGTTCTTTGGACCTGTCTGTAACGCACTCGCTACTATCCCACCAGGCCGAGACTCAAGCGATTGCCGCTGCACGTACGGACATACTCACTCGTAACGAGGACCAGGCAGAAACGAAGAGCCATCGCTTGCACCCCCAGCTGGCTGGGATCGCAGAGTTGCACTTACATGATCGGTCGGGTCCAGTGTCCAGTGGTAGCCCCTCTGCAGGCGTATGCGCAGACGGGGGCAGTCTGAGAAACGTGGGGGAATCTGCAGATGCCGTGCAGTACTATGCCCGTCGCTGCGTGGCGCCCAGCCCTACAAACAATCAAGAGGCAGTGGGTGCGTCAGGACTGTCTTTGTAGAAGGTTTTCAGGGCAAATTGGGCGCACCGAGGGGCCAGGTCGTGGGTGGGTAGGAGGCGCGCAGAGGACCGAGCGTCGGCAGGACGTGCATCCGAGAGGTCCGGGCGCTCGCAATCGCAAGCGCAATCGTGCAATCGAGCAGAGACGGCCTTTCCTCATGGCGTGGCGATGGCTGGCGGCGACTGCAGCGGGGGCAAGAAGCCGCTTGGACCCTTTCCTGAGAACTGGCCGATGTGACTGCGAACGTGCAGATAGGCTGGGCTGAGAGAGGTACCAGCGACGTGGGCCCACTCCACCTCCCCGACGAAGTGCAGTACATGTACCCTCGAGCCCCCTCCTGTCGTGATGCCCCTTTCGACTCCGCCTATTTGTTTGCTGACCTTTGCTTCTCGCTTCGCCTGGCCCACACCTTGGCCTTTTCTCCACATGTGCATGTGCTGTAACGCTGCAATGCAGCAGCGGGCAGATTCGTCTGAAGCCAGCCAAGCTTGCTTCTCTCCGCCGCGAGCTGCAAGCCGAGCCGATTTCCAAGAAGGCGAGCGAGAGTCAGCTCATCTCGCCTTTGCAATGCAATACAGCACTGTGAGGTGAAGCTGCCGCCGCCACCGCCGCCGCCCCTGACGCAAAAGCGCAGCACATGGCGTGCCGAGATTCAGCTCACGCTGGCCTGTCTCGGCCCAGTCTTCTTCCTCGTAGTCTTGCAGCTTCACCTTACCATGTGACCCCACACGAGAATCCTGGCGAAGGCTCGGCATCCTGAAACCCCTTTTGAGCTGCCTTGCGCTACGGATCAGGGTCAGCCAGTCTGCGTCTGAGGGGCGTTAACTTTTGAATTTTGAATTGACCGCGCGGAGCACTTGGTGCCTCCAGCCCACCAGCTACGTCCACAACCCGTACTTCTTTCCCGGATACGTTTGCCATAACCGAATCGTACCTGTGAGACAAACGAAGAGAAAGCACGATCAGATTGGGGTCAGAACAGGTGGCAAGATCAGAAGATCACAGTGGATGACGCGATGCGCTGATGACGCGCATACACTCACCATCCTCACTGCCACTGGCCGCCAACTCGCCGTCGGGGCTGTAGCTGACAATGTGGGCTGGGCCGTGATGACCCTTGTGGAGCTCCTTCTCTGCTCCAGTGGAGAAGTCGTGAATGCGCACCCAGCCGTCGCTCGTCGACCCCACGATGAAGCGGTCCGCAGTCAGCGGGTGCAGAGAAGCCGACGAAGGCGGCTGAGCCAATGTGAATGCTTTGCGTGTGGCGCGACTAGAAGGGGGTCCGAGGTGTAAATTGGGGACATCATGACGGAGTGGGAGGGGTCAGTGGGCCCGATTCCTTTCGCAAGCAAGCCACAGGTCAAAGCGATATGGGAGAAACCGCGTGCGAGACTCACCTGTGGCCGTCCAGGAAGATGATGCTCTTGCCAGATGCAATCGTCAAGAGCTCGCCCAGGGCGCCGCACGACCGCTCCATCGAGACGATTGGATCGTCGAATGTCATCTCATGGGTGACCTGTGCGCTCCTGATGTCCCACCACCTCACCACCTTGTCCTCTCCCGCACTGACCACTGCGTTTTGTCCTGCCCCACGCTGCCATACCACGCTCTTGATGTTGCCCTCGTGGGCCGTGCCCTTTGCGGCCTGGTTCGAAAACTCGACGGGGTCCGCGTCCGGTCGGTTGAGATCGAATAGCCTCAGCTTCTTCTCGTGACCCCCCGTGAAGATGCGGCTGCCCTCTGCGTCGATTGCGACGGACCGCACAATGTGGTTGTGTGAGAATGTATGCAGGCATTTCCCGCTGAATGTGTCCCAGACCTTACTGTCCGATGCAGAGGGCGCAATTTGTGTAGGGTGAGTTTGAATCGGTTCGCGATCCGGTCGATCGAGCGGTAGGTACCATCACGACGATCACTCACGCTGAAAAGTCGGCACTCCCAGTAACGGCCTTTGATGCGTCTCCGCCCGAGAGCTTGCTACTCCAGACAGCGCCCTTGTGTCCGAGGAAAGTCCCCACCCAATCTCCCAACCAATCTCTTAGCCTGCGGCGTCAGTGAATGAGGGAAGACGTCACGTCACATCATGTCAGCTCATGTAAAACACTCATGGGCCCTTGATTACCTTGCTCTGCTCTCAAACTCGGACTCGAACTCACATCGGATTCCCATCCTTGCAGCTCGACAGCAGCGTGTAAGTGCCGTCTTCTTGTAAGTCTGAGAACTCTAGGTGTACGACGGGTCGCGTATGACCAGAGCAGGTGAGGGGAACAGACTGGCGGAGCCCAAACAGGCCGCACAGCGTCAAAGGTCAGTGATGAGTGTATGGACATGAGTCATGCTGCCAATGCGCTGACTCACTTTCGCAGGCTGAGAGGCCATTAGCTCTAGTCGGTACAGATTACAAAGTGACGGAAAAGAGAAACGCGGCAGAAGGAAACGCCCGCAGACGGCGACGGCGACGGCAGACAAGGGAGGGTGAAGTGAAATCAAGGGCGCAAGCGGGCGGTTGCGAGAGAGTCGATGGGTCGAGGCGTGCGTACGTGCGTGCGTGGAAAAGAGCGGATGGTGATGCGGATGCGGATGCGAACGTCTTCTCTACGGTCTGGGCTGGGCTGGGCTGGGCTGGGTCTGGACGCGCAAGTCGTGCTGTACTTTGTTCTGCGGAAGGAGGGAGCGTTGTTTGTGCGTACATACGGCGGCGGCAGGCACGTCACGTCCGTCGGACCTTAAGCTTCCAACGCAACGCAACGCGACGGAGGCGTGGCTGGGGGTGTTGAAATGCGTTAAGCCTGAGAGTCACAAACACCTCAGACGCTTGCAATTCTTATGTCGCGCTCATTGACCAGTAGGTGTGAGTTGCGCCAAGTCTTTTTGATTTTTTGCACTCCATCTCGGATCGCGAGTTCGACTCCCCGCAACGCGAAAAAAAGGGTCCACGTCGCCCCCCTCATCACGTGCTGCCTCGTCGGTGACTTTACGGCGTTTGGCTAGGCCGGGCTAAGAGGGGCCCGTGCGGCGTGCGTGGGGTAAGGCAGTGGAGGCGGAGAAGAGAAGAGGTCATCCTCTTCATGATATTGCCAGCGACCTTTTCCAGTCAAGTTACAACCTCTCCAACCATAACTTCTGCACCAAGCCAAACCATTATGACCATCGTAAGTCCTCGCTCAGTCAGGTTCCTGACCCAGTCCACACAATCTGCCCATCCTGACTGACTGCCCGCCCCACGTTCATCTTCCAGACCCTCCACTACCTCGACAACTCCCGTGCCTTTCGCGTCCTCTGGACAGCGCACGAGCTAGGCATTTCCTCGCACGTCCTCGTCAAGACGTACCCTCGCATCGAGGGGAAAAAAGCCGTACCGGAAATGACGTCCGAGTCGGGGTTCTCCCTCGGGAAGTCGCCTTTCCTCGTGGACCAAGACGAGGGCGGAGAGCACCGCGTCGAGGTGTTTGAGAGTGTGGCGTGTATTGAGTACCTCATTGAGCGATATGGCGGTACGTCGCAGCTCATCCCCCCACCAGAGGCAGGAAAATGGAAGCAAAGAACTAAAGTCACGTCCTACCTGAGCTTCTGCGAGACCCTGATGCTGCACTCGCTTGCAATCATCTACGCGCAGTGGTTCACGCCCGCGGGGAACGACGAGGTCCTGCGCAGCTTGACGGAGAGCATGTCGGGGAATGTCTGCAAGGATTTGGATTTACTGGAGCGGACGCTCGAGGAGAACAAGGCTGAATTTGGTGCGGAGGGGATGTACCTCGCTAATGGCAGGTTTAGCGCGGCGGATATTGCGAATGCCTTTTCGGCAGAGTACGGTGAGTCGTGATCGGTGGGAGATGGCCAAGCGGCATTGCTGATGGCGATACTGCTTCGTTTCCCGCCAAGCGGCATTGCTGATGCCGATACCGATACTGCTTCTCTTCCCCCTTTTTACCCCACGCCAGTCCTCGTCAAGGGCATCGGCACCAGTGGGAAAAAGTGGCCAAACGTCGAGGCATGGCTCAGGAAGATGGAGCAGCGGCCAGCGTACCAGGCGACCAAGAAGCAGGCTGGGTTGCACGACTTTACTCTGCTCGAGCAGGACAAGGGGCGCATTTGAGGTGCCACGAGAGGTCGCATGCGCGAAAATCTATATGTGGTCTGTGATGATGTTGCCTTGTGTCGCTGCTGGAATGGTCATATAGCCCTCGTCTTGGATTAGTGTGCTCTCATGCCCTGTCGTCATCTTGAAATAGTGTGCTCTGACGCTCTGTCGTCTTGAGTGAGTGTCCTCTGACGCCCTGACCGCGTCAACTCTGCCCCTGCTCCTGCGTCTTTTGCTTCTTGGCGGCTCTCCTCTCTTCCATCCTTCGCTTGGCCTCTGCAATCTTGCTCTCATCATTGCGCCTCTGCCCCATGATCTTGCGCTTGCGCTCCTGCTCTTCTGCAGCGCGCTGCCTCTCCCTCTCCTCTTCGACTTGGAGAATCTGCTCCTCTACCTGCCTGCTAGCGCGCTCCCTCGCCTCTTCTCGAAGACGCCTCGCCTCGGCTGCGCCGTCTCGCGCCGAGCCGGAAGAAGAAGAGTATGCCTCGCGCGAATGGGCGCTTCCCGACGAACGAGAGCGAGAGCCCGAGGGTGAACCTTTGCGGCGAGTGCCAATGACGTTGAGGCCCGCAGAGAGGACGCTGCGCTGATCGACGAGCTCGCCCTCGTCGTTGAGCTGGACATTGTCCAAGCCGCGCTTCTTTGCTTCTTGCGCTAGCTCTGCATGCGACTTTTTCTCTGGTAGCGCGGGCGACGTCGCCAACTTGTCTCCTTTGGCTGATGCGTTGGCTGCTGCTGCTGCTTGTGCTGCGGCTACAGCAGCCTCGTGCTCTGCTTCTTGATTGGCCATCATATCCTTGTAAAAGGATGCCATCCCGCTGGACCCTCCCTTTTCCCGCTTCTTTGCCTCGCGCTCCTCTGCGGCCTTTTCCTCCTCCTCGACTCTCTTCAGCTCCTCCTGCTGCTCCAAGAATGCATCCGTAATAAACTCCTCGCCGCCCTCGAACTCCTCTCCCTCCCTCTCCCTCTCCCTCTGAATCTTCTTGGCCTGCGCGCGTAACAACAGCTTATTCCTTTCCTGCACGCTATTCAACATTCCATCTACGTACTTTGCCTCGCGCCGGCTCCTCTCCTCGGCCTTGGCCGCGGCCCGCGCCCTCTCCGAGGACTTGAGCGAGTCAAAGACAGAGTCGTACTCGTATACCGTCGAGTCCACGCGCAGCGCCTCGGCCGCACGCTGCTGCGAAGCCTTGCCAGCGGGCGCGGAGGAGCCCAGCCCGATGCCCATGGGCGGTGGGGGCCGCGGGCGCGGCTTCGTGGAAGTGTTTGGCGGAGCTTTGCTGCTGCTGCTGCTGGACGCGGATGGACCTGCCTTGGCGCTGACGTCGTCGTCGTCGTCGTCGGCCGCTTGCGCAAAGGCGGCCGACGGCGCTGCCATCGACGTAGGCGCTTTGGGCGCCGCTGCTGCGGCTGTGGGCTTTTTGAAACCGAATGAAATCTTTGTGGGGGCGGGGGCTTGCGACATTGTCACGGCGTTGGGGTGTGGGGGCTCGCAGAGTTGTGCAGAGAGAAGGAAGGAAAGAAAGGAAAGCGAGAAGTGGCGGCAGTGTCCGTGTCAGTTGTCACTGTCTCACGGCAGGGCCGCCCCGCCTGCGCGACGCGTCGAGCAACGGAAGGACAAGAAGCGCAAGAAGCGAGTGCAGGCGGTGAAATGAGGTGAGGGTTGGTTGACCTTGACACCTTGACCATCCATCTTCCGACCTGATACTCATCCTCACTCTCTGGCCACTTCGACCCCCACTTTACATCCCCACCACCTCACCCCGCCACGCCCGCCACACACCATGCCCAAAGTAATCTCTCGCTCCACCATCTCCACATCCGACGGCACCTCTGCCTCCTCGAGCACCCCCCTCCGCGTCTTCTACTGCCTCTGCGGCGACTTTATCCTCGTATGCGATACGGCCCTCTCCTCTCTTCCCACGCGCCCCCTCGACGGTTCTCACGTCCTGAGGGTACTGGACTCCCCACCCGATGCGCAGACTGGCCGCGTAAAGCCAAAGCGCGTATTCAAGATTAATGCCAAGCAGGGGAGGGAGGCCGTCATTCTTAAGAGGGAGGATGGTACACTGGAGAAACAGTGGCGCTTTCATTGTGCGAGGTGTGAGCTACCTGTTGGGTACGAGGTCACGCCACCGCCACTCAAGAGTGGGAAATTTACGTATATCTTGCCGGGGGCGCTGACGTGAGTGTGCGACGTGCGCAACACAATTCGCAGTGAGAGAGACTGACACATTTAGCGCACACAACGCACACACGACACACGACACACGACGCACGCCAGGGAAACACAAGGCCAACCACCTCCCAATGCTCTCCTCGAGGATCAACTAGCTGCCGCGTCCGCATCTGCAGAAGAAGAGCAACAAGGGCAAGAGCAGGCGCAAGAAGACGACTCACCATCAAAGGGAGAGGAACCCGCAGTTGTAGCAGTCGCATCATGAGAACGACACGCGCACCCACGCACCCACGCACCACGCATTTTGTACTTGTATTGATTCACCAGTCCATATTCCGTCATTCATCCACATCATTTGCAACGAACAATGAAGCAGAATTCCCATTCCCGTCTCTGATACACCGACTCAATTTAGTGCAGTGCAGTGCAGTCCAGCTCAGCTCAATCCAGCCCAGCTCAGTACAAGTGCATAAACTCGTGACCCACTCTACCTGCCTGCGCTGCGCTGGGCTGCGCTGGGCTGCCCTACGTTGAGCATGTAGGCCACTGCGCGCCCGTCAAGCAAGGACGGTGAGGCGAGGCAGAAACGTACTTACTGGCCAGGGTCATGGTCATAGTCATGGCAAGACACTGCATCACATCACATCACATCACTCGCGCCGAGATCGCACGGACTCGACTCGAACTCGCTCATAGCATACAATGATTCGATTCGATTTACGTAGGTAGGTAGGTAGGTACGGACGGCAAGAAACGTCTGCATCCTACAATGCACTGCACTGCCACCATCACCACCACCACCACCACCGCTCCCCGACCGCCTGCCCGCCCGCCCGCACACGCGCTCGCCCGCCCACCTCAGAGGAGGAGGAGATCGCCCGCTGCTGGATCCGCAGCATCATCGTCCTCATCGTCCTTCGAGGACGACGGCCCCTTTTGCGCAAGGGTAATGCGGTCACCCAGGGAAAGCGCGATCCCCTGCGTCTTTGCGCGGATCCGCACATGCCCTTGTACGGTACCGTCATCTGCCTGCTCAATGCTGACATTGGCGAGGGCATCCTCCCCAAAGAGGGAGCGCGCATACAAGTTTGCAGAGAGGAACCCGCACTCTCCTGCGAGGGACGCCGACGGCGTGAGGCACGCCATGTTCGTAGAGCGCATCATGTACTGCAGGTACTTGCGCAAGTCGACTATCGTCGTGTTGACATTGACCTTGTTTTCCCACTCGAACTCGGTCCACATCGAGCGGAACTGCGTCTCGGTGCAGCTCGCCGGCTTGATGTAGTCCATGATGTCCACGTGGATATCGTTGAGCACGACGCAGGCGCTCTCCGGCGCAGCAGTCGACGTCTTTTGGCCCTTTTCGGTTGCTTCGTAGATGATGTTGCCAAAGATGACGCCCGTCTCCGTCGAGCTGACCTTGATCGTCGCCTTGATGCTCTGGAAAGCATAGGGACCCAACGTGTACGACGAGGGCCGCTCCACGAGCTTCAGGTCCCCCAGCGTGGCAAACTCGATGCCGAGGTTCTGCAGCGTCGCCGACGTCTGGTTGACCACGAGGACATCCAGGAGAATGTCAAACTGCTGGACGTTGACGTACGCCTCGGCATACACGGCATCCGAAAAGCCCGTCAATTGAACGACGCGCTTCAGCTTCCCCACAAAGTCCTCCTTGGCCTTTTCTGCCAGGCCCGTCGCCTGCGTCAGCTCGCGCTCGGCGTCCTCTGCCTCTGCCTCGGCAGCACTCTTCTTGGCCAGCTGGCGGAAGGAGATCAAGTCGTCGGGCTGCACCTGCTTGACCTTGTTCTGCTTGGCTGCCTTTTCCGCCGTCTTCTTCTCCTCGGCTTCCACCATCTTGGCGTACGCAGCCTTGGTGTCGTGCAGGAAGACTTGCTCTGCTGCGGCCGTATCCCGCGTAGGCGCGGGTACACCCAGCTCGGCCAGCGTCTCGATGCACTCCATGATGCGCTCCTGCGAGTCCTCGTCGATGGGCGCAGCTGCAAACTTGCTCTGGCCCACGCGGATAATCGACGTCATGAGCAGCATGGCTTCTGCGCGCCTCTCATTCTTGCGGCCTGCATCGACACCAGCGGCGTCGTTGAGGCGAAAGACGAGCTTGGTCAGGGACGAAGCGAGGACCGTGGCCGTGTAAAAGTCTCCGAGGAGAATCAACGAACGGAGCGGCGGCTTCGTGGCATTCTTGACGGCTTCCAACCTCGCCGAAGCATTGGATTCTGAGCTAAAGGCCGTCTCGGTAGCGTAGGTCCCATCGGCACGAACGCGAGACGTCGTCTTGGCTGCCGGCGTAGTGCTGCTGCCGCTGCCGCTACCGTCTGCTGCTGCTGCTGCTGCTGCTGCTGCGTCTACACCCTCGGCCGCCTCCTTGTTCTCCTCCTGCTGCAGTAACCTCTCCTCGGCAGCAAGGATGGGGACCTCGCCCACCACCTGCCTGATCTGTGCCAAGGCATTCTCAAGTTCGTCTTCCTTTTCGCAGTATTCGCCCACGATCCAGAGGGCGCCTCGGAAGACTTTGCCACTCTTGATCTGCGGGAACGTACTGAGAAGCTTGGTGATGATAGCCGGACGGAGGTCCTTGAACTTTTCGACGACTTCCCTGACGAATGTAATGACGTCTACGGCAGAAGGGTTGGATGGGTCGCCGAGGAACTCCATGAGTGTATGCACGACTTTCGATGCGACTTCGGAGAAGCGAATGGCGCACTGGTGAATCGTCTGGATGAGGAGCTGCCTGTACTCGATGTTTCGCTCGTGCGAGGTCCCGCCGGCGCTGGCGTTTTCGACGGTCTTCATGAGCTCCTTGCGGAGGAGCAGCACGACTTCTTCGACGTTGCGGCTCGAGACCATTTGGAGGGCGATGCCGAGGGCCTGCCGCCTGACGTCCATGTCGGGTGCAGAGAGGACGCGAAGGAGGTCCATGACGAGGGGGTCGATGACGTGCTCGTGCTTTGCTCGGAGGACGTCGAGGCGGGAGAGGACGATGAGCTTGACATTGTTGTCCGACTCTTTGACGGCGAGGTCGATGAGGGCTCCTGCAGTGGCCTTGATGGCGGCCGAAGTCTGGGTGAGCGAGGGGAGGGTGATGGCCGACTCGTACTTGACGGCGTGCGAGGGGGCCGAGAGGAGTTCCGAGATGGCGCGAATGTACTTTGCCTGGGTCGGCGTGTGAGGGCGTGTTACGGCGTGAGGGTCAGCATATATGCGCGGTGATTCGGATGGATCCCCCGCCAACCCAAACCCACCCTATGAGGACTATCTCCCTTGCAATCCTTGCGAATGAGCTCAATGACAGCGAGCTGCATGAGCTCGTCCATACTGGGAATCGTCTCGTAGACGTCCATCAAGTAGTCAATGGCCTTTTCAGGCGCCGAGTGGCAGAGGAGTACAAATGCATTTCTCCTGCACGTCGAGTCTGCCTCTGCTGCGAGAAAAGTGAGCATAATGTCCGGTGCGTCGGAGATCATATTCTCGTGGTTCTGGTAGATTGAGTAAATGCAAAAGACGGCATTCTTGCGGACGTAGGAGTGGCGATGTTCGAGGCAGGAGCGGACCGAGGGGATGAGAGGCTCGAGGAGCTCTGGCTCTTTGATCTTTTGGAGGAAGCGCAGCGTCGAGCCGCGAATGTACTCGTTGGGGTGTTGCAAGTCGTTGCGGATGGCATTGACTACGAGGATCATCTCCTGCTTCAGCTCGCCCTTTTCGTCGTATTTGGGGCATACTTCCCAGTAGAAGTGGAGCATCTTCTTGATCTGCTTGTTCTTCGAAGGCAGGACATACTGGATGATGGGCATGAGCAACGTCGGCTGCGACTGGCCATTGAGGCTCGAGACGATGATACGCCGCAGTGTGTGGAGCTTCGTCTCGTCATCGGCGCGCTGGAGGATGCCTCGCAGCTCCGAAGGAGTGAGCTCCGTCTCCGAGTCCTCAAAGGGGGCTACCGTCGTGTATGCCGTCGAGTCCATGGCAGAGGTCATCGTGGGCGAGTGCGAGTGCAAGTGGCAGCGGCGAGAGAGAGAGATGGGCGGCGAGTGGGGGCGCCACGCTTTGATGGCCGATGCGACAATGCCGGCGCGGAGTGAGATGAGTGTGATGAAGGGGGAGGAGGTGATGCGCAGTGCGGGGCGGGGCGGTATGATGACGACTCGGCGGCGGCAGCGGCGAGGGTAGTGATAGCGATGAGGTTCAGTATTGTAAGTGTTGCGTACGGCATCGCCCGGGAAGGACTGCGATCAGTGCGTGGCTCAATGGCTCCCAACGCACTCTCCAATGCCCACCAGTTGCCCACGAACCATGACCCTACGCTTACCGCCCCTCGCCGCCGTGGCCCGTGAGCTGTAGTGTTGGCTGGCTGGGCTGGGCTGCCTGTGCCTGCCTGCCCTGCGCGTGGGGGCTGGCGTGGCACCTCCGTGGGCGCGTGGGCGCGTGGGCGCGTGGTTGCGTGGTGCCTGTAGCGTGGCAGCCTGAGAGAGGGTGTCACGTGACCACGGCACACCTCGACGGCTGGTACGACACACACGACTGCTTGATGTTCCACGCCAGTCGGGATATGATATTGCGGAGGAACAGATCGAGGACACAAGAGAGGTTCCTCCATTTCACATTCTTACGAGAAATGCCATGATAATGATACAAATGCGGATGCCAATACGAACACGAACACGAACACTGAATGCGATGCTGATCCCTAACGAGATCCCTACGTACTCCCTACCCTCTGCCCCACACCCGAGCCCAGCCTAGCCTGCTCCTGCTTTGCTACGAACCATAGCGAAATGAGTCCAAGTTCAGCGATCCGCGTCCCACTGGACCGACAGTCACGGGCGGTGCTGCTCTCCGCGACGCATACGCACCCCTCGCGGGCAATCCTGCCGGCCGTGCCTGCGCCTGCGCCTGCGCCTGCCTCGGTCGCTTGGTAGCTCTCTCCTTCGCAGGCGGAGGCGGAGGCGGCGACATCTCCTCAGGACTTGGCTCTGCCTCCACGCCGACGCCTCCCGCTTGGACAACGCTCATGCTCAGACTGCGCACGCTCGTCGACGTGCCCACACCCTGCGGGGCACATTCCCGCTCCCGCTCCCGCTCACGTTGCCGGCTACTTGCTCCCGAGTCGTAGCTAAAGTAGCTTAGATTCAAGCTCGGTCGGGCGAGGAGCGGTGTCGCTGCCTGCGCTTTCGAGTGACCTGCAGTTTCAGTCGCCGCCGCCGCCGCTGAGGCTGAGACGGACCGTCGTCCGAGGGGCGAGTCCGTACCATCACCAACGCCTGCATGCTGCACCTGCACCTGCGGCTGTACCGTGCGGGATTGCGACTCAGAGCCCAGCGACAGTCCGGCGCCTGTGGACGCAGAGGCAGAGGCAGAGGCAGATACAGACCTCGTCAAGAAGGGCGTGTGCTCCACTGGCGTTGACGAGGCGTACAGCCGCAGTGGTCTGCCGCTGGGGGTGCGCAGCGCAGGTCTGGGCATCGTCGCGGGCGTCGTTGTTGTTGATGCTGAGGGCGTGCGGCTGAAGCGTTCCCATAGACTGGGGTTCGCCCGACCTCGGGAGGGAGAGCCGCGTCGTGTCAAGGAGGCGAGGACAGGTCCTTCCTCATCCACATCGTCGTGGTCGTCGCCGTCGTCATCGCCGTCGGAGAGCGCTTCACCTCCAGTCTCGTATTTTCGCTTTGACCTTGCAGCACTAGCGAGACTTCTGCCCTGAAGTGGTGAACACGGCGGATCAGAGACGGGTCCGCTGAGACCAACCATTGGAGACGTCTCGCCCGCCCGGCTCAACGGCGACGAAACAATGTCGTCATCGTCTTCATCGCCGTCGGCCAGCTCGCCGTTGTGCTCGTGCTGAACCCTTGTGCATTCAGGCTCCTGCGGCGGCGAATTGCCCGATCCCAGTCCGTGTGACAGCCGATCTTCATGATTTGCATCCTCGCCGTCCTCTTCGTCGTCAAACGCAAGCGGCGAAGAGAATCGCGAACTCCCACCCTCTGAGCGCGCCTTGCGCGGCGTCGAAACAACGTCCGACACCTCACTGGGACAATGGTCGTCATCCCACTGTTCCTGATCATTGTCGGCGTCGCGCAGCACAATGTCCCTAAAGGCCGGCCGCGGTGAGCCCTCATCCTCGGACATGAGGAGCCGCGGGTCCGCGCCGTCAAGTTCGCAGAAGAAGTCGCCAATTCCCGAGATGGGGGACGAGTGCACGTCGGCGCCGGCGTCGGTCTCGGTGTCGATGCCGAGATCGGGAAGGTGTGCAGCAGGGCCGGACTGGTGTGTTTTGTGCGAGCCGGGCGAGTCGTTGTGCTTGGAAGCCTCGCGACGTTTCACGCCCTTTGTGCTTCCGCCAAAGAAGACGCTCTTGACTGGCGTGGCTGTGCTCTTGACTGGCGTGGCCGTATTCGTGTCCCTAGGTGCCAGGGGCCGGCGAGGGGGTGTCGAATGAGAGGACGATGATGCCGTCCTCTTATCAGCCCCCTTTGACGGGGCTGTGGCCTTTCCGAAGAAGGCCCTGATGCCGCGTTGTGCTGCTGCTGCGCCTGGTGCTGGTGCTACTTCTCGTCCTCGACTTGCCTTGCCACCGCCACCGCCAGCCGATGCCGGCAGGAACGAGGGCATAATGTCGACCATTGGCTTGCGGGAGATTGGGTCAATGCTCCCCTCTGCAATGCCCCTTGCCTCGTGGTCAGGCATCAACGGGCCAATGTACTGCAAGGCGTCTGCTCCTACATCGTCGGGCAGCGGGTTGAGCGTTGTGAGTTGTTGTGACTGCGGATCCCAGACACGCTGATAGAGAAATGTCTTTTCCGCCTGCTCAAACTGCACGTGGTAGTTATGCGGTACCCGCATACGTCCTTCGAGGCGCACAGCCTGCAATACCTTTGACACGGTCTTGTACCGCTGAAGAAGCTTGTGTGCATTCTTGAGGCCCATTCCGGCAATGGAAGGGAGATAGTCGCACCCCGAGAGGATCGCCATCTGGCGGAAACGGTCCGTCGTCCACCCGCAAAAGGATACAGACTTGCAAGCGGTGAAGCGTGCTTGAGATATGCGTACACATTCGCCATCGGAGCCCATTTTGAACAAGACGTTGCGGCAGCCAAAGACGAGGAGGTCCGAGTCCTCGGTAACGATTGCGTCGATGAGGCCGTTCTTCTCGAGGTAGGCGAGCTGTGCGTCTGCCTCGTAGGGAGCTACGATGTAGTCGACGCCTTCGGCCTTGAGCGCCTTGATGAGCTGGTAGGCGATTTCAGGCGTGATATCGAGGCACTTTGCAAATGCTTCGAATACGGCCGGTCCCTGGCGGGCTGTGCCTCCCTGCTGCTGCTGCTGCTGCCTGGAGAGGTTCATAGCCCGCTCGAGGTTCTCCTTTCGGCGTGCCTCGCGTTCATCCTCCGTCTTGGCTTTACTGGGGAGACGATCCCCGTCAAAGACGACGTAAGGCTTGATCCCGTGGTGCCTCAGCATGCGTATACGGTACATGGCGTAGTTGATGTACTTGGTCGTGTACTCGCCCTTGACGAGCTTCTCTGCGCAGGCATACGCCCCGCGGTGCAGCCATACGTAGCCATCGATGCCAAGCGTCTGCCCGCGGAAGTGGGATACATGCGTATGTTCCTGGTATGTGGTGCGAAGTGCAGAGATGGGATGGGATCATCAGCCCAAGTCCTCGTATCTATGCACTTTTGTCGTTGTATGCTCGCACTCACCTGAATGTCCTTGAGAAGCGGCAGCAGACCCTGGATACCCATGGCGGGCGCGGGGGCGGGCGCGTGGGCAAGCGCAATGGATCTCGCTGGATGGAGTCAGGGTCGTCAGATGATGATGCTTGTACGGATGAGATTCAAGTCGTCTTGCTGGGCATGGTCTTTGAGAGAACAATGCTGCCTGGCCTGCCAAAAGGCGGAGGCAATTCATTCCCGACCTCGAACCTACTTTCTCACTTACGCTTTGGCCGCCACGCGCGCGTCGACGGTACGCGACGACGCGTCTGGGCGCGTGACTGACGCGACTGGCGGGGAGAGAGAGGGAGAGGGAGAGGAACACCCGAGCGGGAACAATGATACTAGTACTTTACTGCATTCATTTGATCAAAGTCTCTCAAACTAACGGCAAGACTGGAGTGTAGGAAGCTCTTTGCCCGACGTCCCATCATGAAACGAAACTAGAAAGGAAGAACCTCTTCGCGAGATATTCAAGCCCCGACGGCCAGCGCCGGGGACTCAAACAGTGCACAGACTCTGGGCTCGGGGCGCCTCGACTCACTGACACAGGAGCTGATCGTCCACCTCGATGTCTCCGCCATTGTCCTCTCCGTCTTTGCCGTCGTCTTTGCCACTATCCTTCCCCTTTCCCTTCCCCTTTCCTCCCTTTGTGCCCTCCTTCTTCTTCTCAATCGTGAGCGTAGCCTTGCACTCATGCATGCACGTCGCGCAGAACGTCCCATTCTTCGTCGTGACGCACAGCTGGCACTTGCCAGGCTTGACCTCATTCTCGTCCTTTCCGCACTGACCCGTCTCCGCTGGGTCTATCTCCTCTGCGGGCTTCTTGGTGTGTTTCTTCTTCTTCTTCTTGTTCTCCGCCTTCTCGGGGTGCTCCGCGTTGGGCTCCGGCTCCGGCTCCTCCCCAG
Source organism: Quambalaria eucalypti (assembly GCA_004016185.1). Lineage (NCBI taxonomy): Eukaryota > Fungi > Basidiomycota > Exobasidiomycetes > Microstromatales > Quambalariaceae > Quambalaria > Quambalaria eucalypti. The sequence goes on from RRYC01000431.1 coordinate 24,172, forward strand.
GCTCGCCCTCCTCGGCCTTGGGATGCGCGCATGTACTCGCACAGGCACTGCACTCCTTCTCCCCCTTTGGGCAGACGCGGCACTGCCAGAAGTTCTTCTCGATGACGACCGAGTCGTACCCGATGGCCTTGTGTCGCGCAGCAATCTTCTTGAGCTCCTTGAGGCCAGGGACCATTGTCACGTCGGTGTCGGTGGCGGAGCGCGCGTAGAGCGTGGGCGGCAAGTGCCTAGCGTCGTGGTACGCGCGAGACGTAACGGCGGCGGCGGCAGTCGTGGTGCCAAACTGGACTCCTGGGGATGCGAAGGTAAGGGTGGGGTAGGGTGCGGTGTTAGTTGAGTCGAGTCGAATTGAGTTGAGTTGAAGAAGCGCAGTCTGGGCCCCGTGCGCATTCACGCCCACATACCAGCGAAGAGGCCCAGCTTGCTGACGTCGAGGACAAAGGCCGCGGTGCCCATTGCGGCCATTGCGGCCAATGCGGCCGCGACGGCCGAGGCGGAAAGTGCGAAGCGCATGATGGCCTGTCCTGAGGAGTCTTGCAAGTATCGAGGCTGGCTGAGGCGCTGTCTGTCAATGGGATAGGGTAAGGTCGAGGATGTCAGACAAGAAAAGGTGAGAGGCAAAGGACCAGAGAGAGGCCAGGTCCAGAGGGAGGCGAGGTCGAGAGAGAGGCCAGGTCCAGAGGGAGGCGAGGTCGAGAGAGAGGCCAGGTCCTGCTCACTTTGTAGGCGTAGGAGCCGAAGAGTTGTTGATGACTTGAATGGAAAGATGGGACAGGGAACCTCCATGCCAGGCTCGCATCTTATACCTTTAGCAGCGACCCATCCCTCCAAGTATTGCGCTCGCCTTGTGTCTGCCCCATTTGCCACTGCATCCTCGTTGCTCACTGCGCTGGAGACACCTCGTCACGGCACCTTTGCCCATTCGAGTTGAGGACAATGGGCACCTCCCTGTGCGAGGCGCAGCTGCCTTTGCGAGGAGCACTGCCTATCGCGAGCCTGACACGCACTGGGGTCGCCCTTGCAGGGATTGCCCGCAGCTATGCCATCGAGACGGTGAGTGAAGGTCGAGGGCGAGGCCTAGAACACTTAGGCCATGACGGCAAAGGTGAGTCTCTGCAAAGGCTGAGGTTTGTGAGCCCAGGTACAGCGGAACGATGAGCAATGCACGACTCTGACCGAGACTGGAGCGCAACGACGCCACTGCTACTGCCACTGCCACTGCCAATGCCGATGCCGTCTGTGTGTCCGCTTTGTCGGTTTTTGCATGCGGTGCGATGCGTTGCGGGGGCACAGAGTCGTATACTTACTCTGCCAGGAACAGTAATATCGCACTTTGAGATTGTACCTTTGCACTGCTACATTCGACGGGCGCACGCGGGTGCAATGGGGTACTTTGTTGTTGCGACGGAATTGGGGGAAGTTGCTGCCAGCCATGGCGGATTCGGCGCAGCTGTTTGCCTGGGTGCGAGATTATTGCCCTGACCTGATTGTGCCCTGGGGAAGTCTTGTTTGATTGGAGGTTTGGAGACGCTCAGACACTCCGCACCCGATATAGGTAGGCACTAATGCGAGCAGCCTTTACCGGTCAGCTCCACGCACCAGTTGGCCTAAGCTTTGCTCGCAGCACACATTAGGAGTGTCGGAGTGATTTGTCGCCAAAAAGCGACCAAGTGCGAGGATGGACAATGGATTGATATGGGCAGTAAAACCTACTTTGCTTTTGGAATGCGCAGAGTAGATTGTGCATTGCGTGTCCGCGCGGGACAAGGATGTATGCTGGTCTAGCGGCGCCAGCCTATGACCTACTTAGGTACGTACTTGCTACCAGCAGCAGCACCGGTAGGCGTGCGATACTACATCGTATTCGCTCGCCTCGACTGGCAATTGCGAATTTGGTTGTGATGGGTTGGGAAGCAAAAGAAGGGTACAATATTTGCCGCGCCTTCTAACCAACCCTGCTGTTCGCTGCTCGGCCTTTAGTCAGCACGACGCGCCGACCTGCCGCGACTTGGTGGGCTGCACTTTTTGGGCGGCGACATGAAGAAGAAGAAGTGATGATTCTCGCTCCCAAAGGGTCAGCATCTTCTCGTTACAACCCAATCGCGAGAGCAATCATTCCCCACATCTCAGCATCACCACTACCAATCCCCTCCATCGACTCGCCCAGCATGGCACATCATCGGTGATAGCAAAAAGCGACCCAAAGGCACTTGATACTCGCACCGACTGCCTGCCGTGCGGCCATGCTTTCCGCTTCCACTCGGACGGCAGCAGTCTGCCACGGTGCGGCGGTACGTTGCTTGGGGCAGAGGGTCTCGAGCAGCGGCACAGCAGCACGCAATGGCACGTCGGGACAAAGGGGCCAGCTCTGCGACCGGATAGCCGCAGTCATGGGTGCAGGCATGTTACGTAGCGTGTCCACCATTACGCATACATCGACGAAGCAAGGCAGTCCCGCCTCAGCAGCAGCCATCAACACCGAGCATGTCCCGCCCACGCCCTCATCGTCACGCAGCAAGAAGACGACGACGACGGCGACGGCGACGGCGACGGCGACGTCCTCTGCACCTCTCCCTCCCCCTCTCCCCCACCTCCTCCCCACATCTTTCCCCACGGTCAGCAACGCCAACACGACCCGCACCGACCAACACGCTGCGACTGTCAATGCCGTCGCGCGATTCACGACGCTGCTGTACGACTCTGCCTCTGACCTGGACGAGCTGTCCCTTGCGTATTCGCGCGTCGTAGCTCAGACACCACAGGGTGAGCGTGAACTGCCCCTCACGCCACAGGAGCTTTCCCTCCTCGTACGCCGTCTCTGCAGCGTACGCACATCTCACCGCCTAGACATGCACGCCCGCATCTCCCGTGTCATGGCGGTACTCGAGGGGAGTCAGCGTGTGATGCGCAGACTGCGGCGCAATTCCCGCGAATACAACGAGTGGCGGGATGCGCTGTGGGATGGACGTACACAGACGAGTCTGGCACACTTGATTGCGAGGAGTGTGGCCAGGCCGTCGTACCTCGTCATCGAAGAGGTGATGGACATTTTGCGTCAGCTGTTGCGTGGTGGCGAGGCGGTGTCGGCGGCGGCGGCGGCGGCGGGGTGGAAGAGTGCAAGGCGGCATAGGTCCAAACAACACTCCCATCACACGCCACACGCACGTCACGCCACGCCACTCGCCCTAGACGTATACAATGTCCTCCTCGACGTTCTGGCACGGGCAGCGAAGCTACCACGCGGGCTACAATGGGCAGACGGCCAAGAATACCTCGCCAGTGAACAAGACCTCGACGACATCGACGGTGGCCCCCCCTTGCCCCTCGCCGAGCTGATCCATTCCGAAGAGTGGGACGACCTGTCCCCTTCCATCGCCAATTGCAGGCGACTTTACTACTGGCTCTGGCAGTCTATGCTCAGCGAAGGTCTGCGTCCCAATGGCCAGTCGTACCTCACGCGGATCATGCTCGAGTGCAAGACGGTCATACACGCGTGTGTCGCTGCAAGCAGCAGCAGTGCTGAAGCCGCTGCTGCCGCCGCCGCCGCCGAGAATAGCAGCCTATCGTTACATGGGGGTTGGGACGCCCCCGCCCAGCAGGATAGCAGTCTATCATTACATGGGGACGGAGATGCCCCCGTCCCTCCTCCGATGAGCTCATACCGCAAGAACAAGTCACGGCAGACGACGGAGACGACGCCGCCACCCCCATGGACGCGCATCACGACCCTCGTCAAGGAGATGCTCGACCAAGACGCCCTCTCGAGCAAGCACGTCAACCACATCCTCGCACTCTACACCTCCACGCGGCGTCTGCTGCGGCGTTGCGGCGTGGACGTGGATGTGGACGTGGACGGAGACGGAGACACCGCCCTCATCGGCGGCCCGCACCAGGACGTCGACGTCATGCGCCAAGTTTACGAGGCGATGCGGCTCAACGAAGTACGCCAGGAGATGGCCGTCCTCGTCGAGGAGGAGACGAGGCTACCCTCGCTACGAGAGTGGGCCAGTAATTATCTCGGGGGCTTCTTCAGCGCCCATGCCCACGCCAATACGCAGACCCGACTGCGCAAGACCACCACCAGCAGCGTGGCCACCACCACCACACTGCACCACCCAGTCGAGTCCTGCGCCCTCCTTGGCGCGCCCCTCCCGCGCTACATTATCCCAAACGACGCAACATACGGCACCCTCGTGCAGTACTATGCCTGCGATCGCGGTGACTACACTGCAATGCTCGACATCCTCGAGGACTGGCGGCAGTCGCAAGCACAAGCACAAGCCGGGGTGCAGGGTGTGCCCGTCCGACGCCGCGCGCTAACCGTCCCGCTCTTGGCCTTTATCTTCCAGGGATTCGCGCGGTACGGCGTACCCTCTAACCGCGTCCGCGTGGACACGGGCGCAACGTCGGCGTCGGCGTCGGCATGGCACCTGCACGCCAGCGTAGACCCACGTTCCCCCGAAGCGAATTGGAGGATGGAGAACCTCGTCTTCTTCTTGGAAGAGCTCCTCTCCCTCAGGCCTGCGCCGCGGATCGCCCATAAGCGGGAACAGGAGCGGTACGCTGCTGCGTGCTTGCGGCGGGACGAGGGCGAGGGCGAGTCCGAGTCCGAGTCCGAGTCTCAGTTCGAGCCTGAGCATGAGCCTAGGGCATCTGCACGCCCCCGCCTCCGCGGAGAGCGCACTCCCTCCCCTGCCCCTGCCCCTGCCCCTGCCACTACAGCACAGCCAGACCGCGCCCCCACCCCAGGCCAAGTACAGTTCCTCCTCACTGCGCTGCGCCGCTGTTCGGGCGATGCGCACAGTACCTTTGTTTTGGCTTACTTCGAGAGGGTACGGCGCAAGTTCGGGGGCGGGGGCGGGGGCGGGGGCGGGATTGCCACCTCGAGTCGGGAGGGGCATGAAGACGCGAACGAGATGGAGCTGCTCCTCGCTGGGCGGGACTTGCACTCACATGAGCACTCGCACGAGGCGTACAACAACAACGACAACGACGAGTACACCGACGAAGAGCAAGGTCGCTGGCGCAGTGCGCGGAATGTCGCTGGTTGGCGAGGGTGGAAGGATCCGGAGAGACATGGGCCTTTGAGGCGGACTGTGGAGTTTCTGCGGGGTAGGGTTAGAGCGACAGAGGAGCGTGCGGGTGGGGAGGAGGACGAGGTCGAATGAGGGGTGTGACTTGACTTTGACCCCAGACTGAAACCAAGGCAACCCTCTGCAGAGCAGAACCCCGCTTTCTTGTCTTGCTTACTCTGTAGCGTTGCCGCGCCAAGCGCACAGCGACAAGACGTCACCTCAGCACAACGAACGTGAACGCATGGGAGGCCCATCAATCAATCAATCAATCAATCAGACAGATAAGAATTTCCTTTTATTCACTTTCAATTGATGGAATGGAGAGTGAGGCGTGCGTCTCTCTCTCTCTCTCTCTTTCACTACCTAACACGCACTACACAACACGCACCACGCACCACGCACTACCCCCTCCCCACCTTCCCCGCCCCCGCCCTCCCCACCCTCTCCTCATCCATCCTAACCGCCGCCTCATAATCCCCAAAAGTCAACTCCCTCCGTAAATAACTAGCAGCAACCAACCGCGCCACATCCATTCGTCGAAGGAGCGTCTCCTGTGCGTCTTCCTGCGATTGGGATTGCGATTGCGAGGGGTTCGCATTCGTCTTGGAGTCGGACTCGGACTCGGCCGCAGTCGCAGTCGCAGCCGCACGGGACCTCACAAACTCAGTTTGGATCTCCTCTGCTACGTCCTCGCCTACGCGGAGGGAGCGCGCTGCCCTTCGGGCGGAGAGGAGGTGTGCGCGTAGGGCCGGGAGGGGCAGGAGGAGGGCCGGGGATGTCTGCGCAGAGGATGCTTCTCCCGGGGTGCTTCCCTCTGCGCCCGCGGAGCTCGCTGTGCTCACTACGTTCGCCCCGCCCCCTGCGCACACATGCACATCCACATCGCACTTTACCAGCCCGCCCTGCACCGCTCCGCTCTCCTCGCGCTCACAAACGAGTATGACAGGCAAATCTGCCTGTAGCGTATACGGCGCAGGGCTATACGGGAAGACATACCCCAGTACCGCGTCCTTGAGTAGTGTCTGTAGAGCACGGAGGTTCTCCAGGCCGTGTGTTCCGAGGGAGCCCTCGGAGATGCGTTCGTTGATGAGGAGGAGGGTGCCCCGTGGGAGTTGGAGGAGAGAGGAGTGGAGACCCGAGGGCGTGCTGCTGCTGCGGGGGGAGAAGTGTACAGCGGGGGAGTTGAGCGTGGGGAGTGTGAGGTCTAGTGAGGGAGTTACAGAGGGGAGGAGCGAAGAGAGGGTGTTGTGCAGTGCGGAGGTCACCGTCGAGGAGGAGAGCGATGGCGGAAAGACGAGGCGAAGGGAGAGGTGGCCCAGTGCGAGGGGGGCTTTGCGCGTGTGCACACTTGCAATGCTCGCGAGGAGAGTCCACTCGGCTGCAAAGGTATCCCCGCCGAGGACTGCGGCGAGGTGGGCAATGGCGGCGGAGCGTGCGTCGGAGGCGGACTCGAGTGACAAGCCCGCGAGGGACGAGGCCACCTCGTCTGTGGCTGCTCCCTTGTCTGCCTCATCCGTAGCTGCCCTCGGCTGCTCCGAGTCAGACCATGCGTCGGGGACTGTATCGTAGAAGAGGACGTGCAGTGTGGGGACATCAATGTCTGGCTGCGCATCCTCTGCTGCTGCTGCTGCGCTCCCGCCCCCGCCCCACTGGCCTTCTTCGTCGTCTGCGCCGGGCAGCCCCCCATAATCAAGCACACCAACAACATCGATGATATCCGTCACTTGGAGTTTCTCTGCCTGTGCCAAGTCGTAGAATTTGAGGACTACGCCGAGTGCCGATGGGTCGTCGGGGATTGGGAGCTTTGCCCGGGCGGCGGCGGGGGGAGGGGGAAGGGCCGTCGTCGTGGATGTGCTCGTGGCTGTTGTAGGCGGCGCCGTGTTGTCGCCACTGTGCGCCAACTGCCCACCCCGCTCGTCTACGGCTGCCGCCCAGGGAGTCCTTCCGGGTAAACTCGTACCAAAGAGTACTGCTCGCTCGGCGAGTGGGCCGTGGCGGGTGTCTATGTCTGACTCTGCTGTGCCTGCTGTCTCGCCCTCCTCGTCATCGCCATCGCCGGACCGCACCGAATCCCCACCATAAAGCGCACACCTCCCCGGCCTAGCAGGTACCCCCACAGGTAACATTTCGTTTCCCCAAGAATTATCCTGTACCATCCCACGCCACCTTACCGTCTTGCCCAGTAGGTCACTCCCACTCCCACTCTCACTCCCACCACCACTCTGCGCAGTGGTGGGGGCATTCCCACGCGTGAGGTAGGGAACCTTGGAGAGGGAGTCTGCGTCGGGCAAGGCTGCGCGGAAAGCTAATTCGATGGCGGCGTGGGAGTGAGTGTATGTGTGCTCGCCAGAGGAGGAGGAGGAGGAGGAGGAGGAGCCCCCCGCCACGACGTCGTCGATGAGCTTGTGCGGAGAGGAGAGGGCGAGCGTAAAGGGCGTGTTGGTTGGTACCATGGTGGGTGGCGTGTGTGGCGTGTGTGGGTTATATGAGTGCGAGGCTAGATAGCAAGAAGAGTCATGTAGTGAACCCAACTCGACTCGACTCGACTCGACTCAATTCAACCCAACCGACAAGCGTGCCTCTTCAACCCCTGTTTCTTTCCTTTCCGTGGTGCGCGCCCCCGCGACGCGCCCATTAACGCGTCACGCGTCGCGCATCCGGACACCACATGGGAGGTACAGGGACAGCTGCCATGTGAGCACAGTGTGTGATGCTCCAAGTGATTCTGGGGTTTCGTGCTGTCAAGAAAATCCATACAACACAAGCTTCAAGAGCGTGGGAATCGGTCATTGGCGACATCGATGATGCAGTGGCGTGGTGAGACCAAGAGACGACTGGCAGTCCTTGCGAGACATCTTCACCGTGCGAGTGGCCGTGGCCACCCAAGCCATTCAGTATCTCCCGCGGCACTTCATCCGTCTCACATCATGTCATCAGCTTTCATGTCCTCAGCTTTCATCTCATCCGTGGCATTACAGAAGGCTCCAACCCAGTTGATGACAGCAACGCGTCAGACATTAGACGGGATTAAGTCGCCCTCGTTGTCTGTAGGTAAAGAGGTGCATACTTAACAACGATTTACCTACTTTAAGTCGGATCATGTTGCCGAATGCGTAGGGCGTCGGGATAGCTGCCATTCTGTCGGTCAGAGGACAGCCATCGTACTTCTGCTGTTGCACGGGTTAGGTCGCCACATTAGCCGGGGTAATGTGGCTCCGGCTGAGCTTGCGTTAACTTGCTGGTAGTATTCTAGGGCAGCCACCTCGAACAACTGTGCAAGTACAACTGAGACAGAGCTTGAAAAAGCAGTGCTTGATGCCAAGTGATGATATCGTAGGTGACCTCTTTGGAATGCATGTCCTCCCTTGAAGTTGTTTTGCGTCTCTTCTGACCGCGTCTCTTCTGACCGCGTCTCTTCTGACCTTGACCTTGACCGTGGGGAGTTGATGGAGTTGCCTACCTGGTCGAAAGGGGTCGCTCGTCCACGGCAACGTCCATTCATCGACTTTCTCCGTACCGAGGTCGTGTTTGATCTCGCCAGGACCCAACTTCTCGCCAGGGCGACCTAATGATGCAGTATAGATGGAGAGAAGAGGCCGTCGAAGAGCTGCATCAGCGGTGTACTTACATTGTAGCTGTTGCATCGCGGTGGGCTCACCCTTTTCCCAGCGCAGTGCAAAGTCTGGCGCAGCGTACTTTGCGTCATGCAATTCAATCTTTTTGGGGTCCACTTTGACGTCGAAAGTGATCTCGAGATGGCCATCTTGAGGGACAGGATCACCATCAGCGTCGCCTCGAGGCAGGGGGCGATCGCCTGCTTGTACTGCATTTCAGCATACAGACAGCCCGGTGCAGAAGATGAAGGATGTAATTTGCAAGTGTCGCGTGTTTGCGCTTCCATTGACCCTTGCAGTCCCAGTCCGTCTAGTATGGCCTCTATCCAGATCGTTCCTTGGGCTCTGCGTCCGGCAACGGCGCAAGCATGGAGATCTGTAATCTCCCTTTCCTCGGGGTGAGCCTGGAGATACCGACCCAAGATATCGAGGGCTCTTTGCATGCGTTGCTTGGACACGCTTTCAAATGGCAGCTTGGAAGGCTCCTAGTCATTCGAGGGGAATAGGCCTTGGTATGGCGGCTTCAATGCCAGACCATTCGAGATGAAAGTGCTTCGTCTTCAATGCTTGCTGAGCGCAAGTGTCAGGAGTAATAGACGTCGCAGTCGCAGTCGCAGTCGCAGTCGCAGTTTTGAGCTGTCCAAAGCCTTGAAAGCACCAGCTAACCCGAGCCTCGCCGCTTGCTCATTGCTCGCTCATCTTTCTTGCTGAAGTTCTCGATGACATCGGGAACTGGACTATGGACAAGTGCGAATGGGATGCGCCACACCGCAATGTAAAAGAATCGGACGGAAGCAAAGCGTGGGCGGGTGGAGGCGTACAAGATCCTTCCAAGGCGCGAGTCGCGTGCCAAGGCACTTTCAAGTGGCAGCGAGGTGATTAAGTAAGCGGGAGCTATTTTGGCTTGGCTCGCTCGGATCTCTCGGTGACTGCTGGGTGTCACTCACTGCCTGGCATTGCATTGCATTGACTTGCATTGCTTGCATAAGGGTTCTTGAGAGCCTTTGCAACGGCGGGGGGGGTGGCCGAAACAGGGAGGTGTGGCAAGGCGAGAAGGACTGCATCTGGTTCCAATAAGTAGGTACTTAGTCGAGTGGCAAAGCTTCTCGTGGACAATGACATAGGCCAGCCCAATCACCTCCCTCCTCTGCTCCTTGTCAACCGCAACACAACGCCCGCCATGTCTTCCATGCTGGGTGATACACTCTCCTCGCCACTTGGTCTCCCCGTCCTCGTGCTCCTCCTCACCCTCTTCCTCTTCTTTGCCCGGCTCCTCTCCCCGCCCTTGCCCCTCCTAGCCCTCGCCCTCCCCACCCACCTCTCCTCACACCCTGCCATCCCTTCCTTCCTCCTTCCCTCGTTCCTCCCCTCCCCTTCCCTCCTCTACGCATGGCTCCGCCTCGCCTGGCACCTCCGTACCCTTCCCTGGAACCTCGCGCGGCGCATAGTCCCCGCCCATGGCATAGACTGGGAGCGCCACACCCCGCACGAGGACACGCCCCTCCTCGCGTGGGATAGGATCCTCGTATGGCGCGAGGAAGACGGATGTCTCCCTTTGAGTGCGCTGAGGAAATGGGAGACACTACCGGATTATCCTGCTGATGCGGCGGTACGCGCTATTCCTGCCAGTAGCGGTGACACCCACACCCACACCCACAAGGCGGCCTCGCTTCTCGCGCAGTATAGCGCCGCTCTCACCCACAGCCCCACCCCCACCCCCACCCCCGGCACGCACGCCCACGCCCACGCCCACGCCCTCGCCCTCGCCACGCACGCCCGCGCCCGCCCACCCCGCGGCGCAGGTGTCATCCCCCTGGAGTGGTACGCCGGGCGTGACGCTCGTCGGGGTCGCGCCCCGCCGTCCTGGCTCACCGAAGAGATGGCCCTCCCCTTCGACGAGCTCATCCCCGCGTGCGAACTCTCCTCGCACGACGGCGCTTCCGCAGAGGACGCATACCTCGCGCGACTGGAGGCTCGCGCCGCGTGGGAAGAAGAGGAATGGGCCTCCCTCAGTGCGGAGGAGCAGCAAGAAGAACTCGAAGAAGAACGTCGGTTAATCGCGCTAGGGCAGGACACATTCTACCGCTTTTCGGGGGGGATCCTCCTCGCGCTGTTGCACTTTTCCCTCGCGGGGGGATTCGCCAGTCCGAGGTTGACAGAGGTGCTGAGGGCTACGGCGTATCTTGTGCCGGCGCGTGCGGGCACGAGCGCGGGTGCAGGGCCTACTGATGACAAGAAGGGAGACGACGACGACGACGAGAAGACGATGCGCAGGCGCAAGGAAGAGGGCGATCGGACGTGGAAGAGGCTGATGGAGACGACGCGTGAGTAGCGGCGAGTGGCGCGACGGTGTCGGCGGGGGGTGTGGAGCATATACTCAGGCACTCGATGCTGACGCAGCGCCACATTCGACTGCCATGCAACCCACGCAGAATGGGTACTGGACGTAATGGAGAGCGTCGACGCACTCGCCCCGCCCAGCAGCAGCAGCAGCAGCGGCGCGCCTGGCGACAGTGGCAGCGACTGTAACAGCGCGCATACAGGCACCCCGCCTCTCAAGTCTGACTTGGATGATGACCCCGAAACTCCATCCGACTCTCCCTCGCCTTCTCCCGCATCCTCACACTGGGGCGGCACCGGCCGCCAAGCAACGCTCAACGTCCGTCTACTGCACTCTCGGGTGCGCACTCGCGTAGGTCAGCGTCTGCAGCGTGCAGCGGCGCAGGACAGTCGTACCAGTACCTCTTCTGCGTCTACCTCGCCCCCTCCTTTCCCCCCACCACTCAACCAATCCGACCTCCTCGCCACGCTCCTCTCCTTCTCCGCTGCGCCCCTCGCCTCCCTCTCCCGCATGGGAATAGGCCCCGCACTCCTCCCAACCGAGCAACACGAAGCCTACATAGGATTATGGCGATACATTGGTGTCTTGATGGGTGTGGATGACCGCCTCGTGCGGAGGTGTTTGCGCAGTGGGGAGAAAGCCGATAGGGCACTGTGGAGTTGTGTGGTGAGTCTTTTTGACTGCGAGTGCGAACGCGGGGAGGAAGATCCCAACGGAGGCGCGGACGCGGCACGGCCCCGCTCCCGCCCCCCGACGTACGATATCCTCCAAAGCATTGCCTCGCGCCCGCCATTTCGCACGCCACTCGACCTACACCTTTCCCTCGCCTCGTCCTTGCTCGGTCCGACGCTCTCCCACGGCGGCAGCAGCAGCAGCCGTGAACTGGGCCTGGGCCTCCCCCGCCCGGGTCTCCTCCCACGGATACGCACGCGCCTAACCTTCGGGGGTATATCCTACACTGCAGTCTTTTCCCGCGTGTATGCTGCGCTGTGCCCAGGGAGGGCGCCGCACTGGGAGAGACGAAGGGTAGAGAGTACGAGGAAACTACTGAGACGATTAGTCAGTTGGAACCTTGGGGTCGGGGCTTACAGGCCGGAGCCTGCGAGGTTCGCGGGGGAGCGGCGGGCCGAGGAGCGTGAGGACGAGTCGCAGGCCGAGCGTGAGGCGGAACCAGTGGAGTCCCCCGACTGGGTATCCTGGTCCCGCGCGCAATCCCTCGCCAAAACACAGGCGCAGGAGGAAGTCCGGCTCTACCGCGGGGTGATGCGCGAAATGGTGGGTGTTTCGATTTTACTTGCCGTGGTGGCTTTGGGTTTGGGTGCGGGTGTGGGTGTGGGTGTATGGAGTTGGACGTAGGGTTGTTTGGCTTGTGCTGCGGTGCACACACACACTCACTCATTCACTCGACTCGACTCCACTCCACTCCACTGAAGGATTTCTCACTCACCCTTCATTCTGTGTCTGAAGCATGTAGCCGCGTCTCTAACTATAAATGCGACTGTACTTCTATCTGCATTACGAGTCCACGCCACTATATGTACATCCCCGCTCGACACCGGTGAAGCTACTTCACCGCCGCTTCTTTCCCTTCTTCTTCTTGTTCTTCCCGCCGCCAGACTTCGACTCCGACCGCGCATGACCATGACCGGTAGCAGCCGCACTCGGACTCGGACTCGGACTCGCATCTGCGTCGGCGTCCTCCCCTTCGGCGTCGCTAGTCTCGGCGCTGGCAGTCGCACTGGCAGCGGCACTGGCCCCGCCTTCTTCCTCCTGGTCCTGGTCCTGGTCCTGGTCCTGGTCCTGAGCATTGGCGGTGGGGACAGAACCGGCGGCGAGCTCTCCTTGTGCTTGTTCCTGTTTCCGCTCTTGCGCTTGGCCTGCCTCTTCCTCTTCCTGAGGGTGAGACGGCTCAAGCACAGGCGCAGGTACAGCACTGGCAGTGGCACTGGCAGACGCCGTCTCACCCTCCACGCCGCCCCCGCCCTCTGCCCGCGCCTCGCCCTCGCCCTCGCCCTTTGCAGCATCATCAACAGCCTCAGCCTCGCCCTTCCCAGCCTCAGCCTGGGCAGCAGCCTCGGCAGCAGCAGCGACAGCCGCCCTCCTCTTCCTCTCCCTCTCCTCTTCTCTCGCCTTGAGCTTCTCAGCGAGGGAGAGCTTCGTCCCCGGTTGGGGACGCGTCGTCGTCGGCGTCGGAGCAGGTACTGCATCTTTCTCTTTCTCTGAAATCGGCTTAGGGGGGGCTGGTCCGCCCGAGGACGCAGCCTCAGTCTCGGACTGGGACTGGGACTGGGACTGTGAGTCGACGGGCTGTGGCTGTGGCTGCGACTGCGGCTGTGGCTGAACAGCGCTCGTCTCGCCCTCGCCTGCTTGGGCTTGGGCAGATTCCGGTGCAGCCGCCTCTGCTGCTGCCTCTTGCTCTCTCTGCCGCTCCTGCCGCTCCTTTTCTTGTTGCTCTGACTGCAGTTGCAGTTGACGCTGGCGCTCCTCCTCTGCTTCCTGTTGTTGGCGGCGCTGTTCCTTCTCTTGCGCTTCTTTGCGCTGCCGTTCTTCTTCCTCTTTGCGTTGCTCTTCCTCTCGCTGCTTACGCTCGTCTGCCTCTCGCTGAATGCGCTCTTCTTCCTCTTTGCGCTGCCGCTCTTCTTCCTCTCGCTGCTTGCGCTGTTTTTCTTCTTCTTCTGCCTTTCGGGCTTCTTCTTCTTTGCGTAGCCGCTCCTCTTCCTCTCGCTGCGTGCGCTCTTGCTCCTCTCTGCGCTTCGCCTCCTCTGCTTCTCTGCGCAGCCTCCCCTCTTCCTCCTTGCGCTGCCGCTCCTCTTCCTCGTTGCGCTTCCTCTCTGCCTCTTCTCGTTGTTTACGCCCGTCTTCCTCTTTGCGCTTCCTCTCCGCCTCTTCTCGCTGTTTGCGCTCCTCTTCCTCTCTGCGCAGCCTCTCCTCCTCTTCTCGTTGTTTACGCTCCTCTTCCTCTCTGCGCCTCGCCTCCTCGGCTTCTCTGCGCAGCCGCTCCTCCTCTTTTTTGCGCTGCCTGCGCTCTTCTTCCTCCCGCCGCTTACGCTCCCCCTCATCCCACACCTCTCTCGCACCCTCGGCCCATTCGCTCACTTCATCAACCACGCCCACCTGCCTCTCGCGCATCGGGGGACAATCCCCCTCAGCTCCTCCACCTCCACCAAAGACGCCCTCCCACACACTCTTCCGCAGGTACGGCAGTAACACGCGGGTAAACGCCTGCATCACCGCAGCGAGGAGTGCACCCTCTGTGTGCGTGTGCACATCCGCTCCAGTGGGGAATGCCCGCGCGTACTCGAGGAGCCCCTGCGCAGTATCGTGGAGGGCAGCGTCGATGCTATCGAGTGCATGTGCGCGGAGAGATAGCGGCGCAAAGAGGCGGAGGGCATTGATCCCCAAGAGGGCTTCGTTGAGGAATGCCGCAAGTGGGGGAAAGGAGGCGAGGTGTGCGAGGTTGTGTGCTTCGTCGAGTTGGGCGTGCGCGCTGAGGACTCGCTCTGTATGCCCATCGCGGATGAGCCACTGAGAAGGCACTCGTCGATTGGCTGCGTGGAGCTTCTCCTGCAAGTGCTGCGTGGCACGCTGGAGTGGCACAGTGAGCGTGGCCAGCGCCGCTTCCTCGATGCCCCACTGCTCTCCATGAATCAAGGGTGCGACGTCTGCGCCGTGCCGTGCGAGTGTACCGGCAGTGAGTGTGAGCTGCGTGTGGAGCGCAAGGAGCGTCGAGGCCGTTTCTTCTGCGGCGGATGCTGTGGCTGCGGCAGTGGCTGAGGGCGAGTGATGCTGCTCGAGGAGGGGAGCAGTGACTTTGGATAGGGCGGTGCGGACCTCGTGCTGTAGGATGTTGCAGTGCAGGTGCATAAATGCCGCGAGGAGGCGGCGAGCGGTGGGTGTGGCGGGTGAGGCGTGCGTCGTGTCGCCGCCGCCGAGGAAGAGGGCACTGACCAAGCCACAGGCCTCATCCACGCCCTGCCGCCAGACGTCGACGAGGGCCTCTAGGTGAGCAGCTGCGAGGCTGCGTGCAGCGCCCGTGGTGGTAGTAGTAGTCGCGGCGGCAGCCATGGGCGAAGCGAGGAGAGTGTGCAGTACGGTAGAGCGTGCGCGCAGGAGGGCAAGGCAGAGGGCATCTTCGGAGAGGCCAAGGCGTGGTAAGTGGCCACCGCTGCCGTCGAGGTCGCGCAACTTGCGTAGACTGGAGAGTGTGCGAGTGGCTGCAGCAAGTGTGAGTGAGCGGGTACTCTGCAGACTGTCGAGGAGGGCGGTACGCATCTCCCTTAGCGAGTGCCATGCCTGGTGTTGGAGTGCGTGGAGTGTGCAGAGTGCATGCTCATCTTGCTCCCTATCTGCCAGGCGTGCAATGTGCCCGCCTAGCTGGAGGGCCTCGGCGTACCTACCCGAGGATACGCAGGCTTGCACGAGGTCGGGCAGCTCGAGGAGGTCAGCAAGTGTAGCATTGTGTGCGTCGAGGAGCTTCTGGCTGCGTGTACGGAGGGCGAGGGGCCGGTGTGCGCGGGCTTCAAACGACGATGCCAGCTCGGCCAGGCGCGGGAGGGACGTCTTGGTGAGTGCGGACAGGCGCGCCTGCTGCCGCTCAAGTGCTTGCGGCAAGTCACTAGTGGCATCGTGCACTTTCACCAGGGCCTTGACTTGGCCCGTACACAGCGACGAGAGCTGGTCCTCGAGGCGCGCCTGGGACGAGGCGAGGAGGTCTGGCTGTGCGGCGAGTGCGTCGAGGGGCTGCGTCGTCAGCGAGGCGAGGTAGGACGAGGCAGGTGATGCCGGGTCGGACAATGCTGCAATGGTCGTCGTGTCTGCGTCGTTTCCCGTCGCTGCCGCTGCCGCCGCCGCCTGCTTGAGCAGGGCGTGGAGGGACCCGCCCTGGTTGCCCTGCGCAAGGGCGAGACTGGCGGCGCCCCTGCGGTGGTGGTGGTGACCGGCGGCGGCGGAGAGAGTGGCCCGCCTGCTCTCGGGCGACGAGGGCATCGTGGGGAGAGGGAGGCGGCCAGACAAGAGGGGTACAGGGAGCGAGTGCGGTGTGGAAGGAGAGGGTGTGTGTGCTTAACGATAGGGCAAGAAGGCATAGTGCACCAACGTCGCCCATGCGAACGAAGCTCGTCCAGACGTGTGTGTCTCGTTCGTACAGACGTTGGCCCGGGCGTGCGTGGGCGCGTGGGGCGGCGCGCGGCGAGAAGGACTGCAGGGGGGGGTGGGGGGTGGGGCGGCGTTGTTGGTGGACATGGCTGCACACGAATTGTCACTTAGCTTTGCTTGCTACAGTACACCTGCAAACTATTACATTCACACCTCCTCTGCTATCCTTGCCACGCCCACCTTCCCGCCGTCGCCATGTTCGAGCGCACCCTCGAAGCCCTGATCAAGGGCCTGCGCTCCCATCGCGGGCAGGACGAGGCGGCCTTTGTCACGACGCTCCTCGACGAAATCAGGAGTGAACTTCGTTCGGGCGACATGCACATCAAGGCCGGGGCAGTATTGAAGTTGACGTACCTACAGATGCTTGGGTACCCCGCTACCAGTAGTGGCGCGTCCTTTGCTATCCTCGAAGTCATGGCTAGTCCGCTGTACCATCTCAAGCAGGTGGGCTACTTGGCTGCCACGCGGTCCTTTACCCAGGACACGGAAGTGTTGATCTTGGCAACCAACCTCGTCAAGAAGGATCTACATTCACCAAATGCACTCGAAGTCGCCGTCGCACTCAATGGACTTGCCCACATTGTCACCCCCGAACTCGCACAGCACCTCGCCGCAGACATCGTCGGCATCATGAATCACTCACGCCCCGCCATTCGAAAGAAAGCCATCCTCTGCCTCTACAATATCATCCTCTACCACCCACCCGCACTCGATCAGAGCTGGCACAGGCTCCAGGAGAAGCTCAGCGACAGTGACCCCGGGGTAGTGTCGGCCGTAGTGAATATCATCTGCGAACTGGCACGCCGTGACCCAAAACCATTCGTGCCCCTCTCGCCCCAGCTCTTTGACCTTCTCACCTCGTCGACTAACAACTGGATGCTCATCAAGATTGTCAAGCTCTTTGGCGCACTTACGCCACACGAACCCCGCCTGGTACGCAAGCTCCTCCCGCCCATCAAGACGCTCATCTCCACCACGCCCGCCATGTCCCTCCTCTACGAAAGCATTCACTCGGTCATCAGCGGCGAGATGCTCAATGGGCCCGGTGGCGACGACTTGGCACAAGTCTGCACCGATAAGCTCGCCGCCTTTCTCGACGACGAGGACCGTAACCTCCGTTACATTGCCCTCCTCGCACTCGTCCGCATCCTACCCACACACCCGCATCTCGTAGCACAGTACCAGCATCTCATCCTCCCTTCCATTGATGATCCCGACTTGTCCATACGTCTTCGCACACTCGATCTCGTCGCTGGCATGGCCTCGCGCCGCAACCTCCGCGACATTGTTCAGCAGCTTATGGCCCATCTGGAGCCCAGTGGTGAAAAGCGCGCAGCAAACAATGCCGATTCGGCCACCGCCTCGCTCAAGCGGGCTCTGTCAGGCACCTCCGCACCGCAGTCGACCCCTTCCGCACCAACAACTGCGACGGCCTCTGCCAGCTACCGCCTGGAAATCTCGCGCCGCATCCTGGCCATTGGCGCCACCGACACGTTTGCCAACGTCGCCGACTTTGAGTGGTACCTGAGCGTACTCTTGCGTCTTGCTCGCATCGCCCGTGTCGCGCCCCTCGGCCGCAGCATCAGCAACCAAATTGTGGAAGTGACGCTGCGTGTTCGCGCCGTACGGGGGTATGCTGTGCGTGCGTGCGTGCATTTACTCGAGGACGAGGCGTGGCTATGGAGCAGCACGACGGACAAGGACGCACGCCAAGTCCTTGATGCTGCGAGCTGGGTGTGCGGCGAGTACGCGCACGACGAAGCGCCCGATGCGAATCCGCGGGTCATCATCCCGTTCCTGCTCCGCCCTGGACTCCTGGATGCCTGTACGCCTTGCACGGCGGCAGCAAGCCTCCACGCAGCAGTCAAGCTCTTTGCGCATTGGGCTGCGGGACTGGCAGATGCATGGGATGGTACCCGCCTGGAAGAGGTGCGCAACGTCGCAGCACTCGTTGCAGAGAGGTTGGACCACTTTGCGCGCTGCGCCGACTCCGAAGTCAGCGAGAGAGCCAGCCAGTTCTTGCAGTTGTTTGTGCTGCTCCAGCGCGACCTCGCAGCGAGTGGGGCGAGCGGGGCGAGCAAAGCGAGTTCAGCAAGTGCAGAGAAGAGCGTCCCGTCCGAAGCGCCGACCACAGAAGGAGCGTCTGGCACGCCCACACCCCCACCCCCGCCTCCCGCGACGGAACCCTGGGCCTCGCCACCGCGCAGTCCACCCACCGCCACCACCACTGCGGCCCCGCGCTCCCTCCACCTCCTCGCCCCGCTGTTCACGCCCTGTCCACTGGGACCCGTCGCTGAGAAAGCGCAGAGTAAAGTCCCGCGTCCTAGCCCCGCGAGGGGGGAGATCGATCTCGGTGGGGCGATTGTTCTGGGGTGGGAAGTCGATGAGAGTGAGAGGAAGGCCGGTAAGTCGAGGGCGAAGGGGAAGGGGAAGGAGCGGGAGAGGGAGCGGGAGGAGGGGCGCCTTTTGCACACCGATGCAGGGCAGGGAGATGAGGACGAAGACGCAGACGCAGACGCAGCAGCAGCAGCAGCAAGTGCGCAGCGCAGGGCAGCGAGAGCCGAGCGGTTAAGGAATGATCCCTTTTACCTCGGTGGCGGCGAGAGCGAGAAGAGCGACGACGTCTTGCGGAGAAAAGGCAAGGGGAAAGGCAAGGGCAAGGAACGGGACAGCGCAAAGAAGAAGACGAAGAGCAAGAGCAAGCGTAGCACATTCAACGACGACGACAGCGAGGAGCAAAGCGAGAGAGACGACCTCGAGGACGTACCCATCGTGCAGCTCTCACTTGCTGATCTTGGTCTAGCGCCCGCTCCGACGTCGACTTCGAGCGAGGGCAAGAGCAAGAGCAAGAGCAGCGGTGCAGGTGCAGGCGCAGGCGCAGACAGCGAGGAAATGAGGGAAGCGGACCTCAGGCAAGAGGAGGAGGAGATGCCTGATTTTGAGGGGGAGGGGGAGGGCGACGGCGAGGCGGAGGCGGCAGCAGAGGCGCTGAAACCTACCTCTGCTACCGCGCAGGACGACGAGCAGGCGGACAAAGTCAAGAAGGTCAAGAAGAAGAGGGAGAAGGGCAAGGAAAGTGAGAGTGCATCACCGAGCACCACGGGCAAGACGAAGAAGAAGAAGGCAAGGGCAAGGCCTGCTGCTGCTGCCGTCATTGATTGACTGACATTGATGATTGGATTTACATGTCGTGTTAGCTCGCTCGTGTCATCTCGCCCAAATACCACCCAGCATACATCCCATCCCATCGACGTCCACATTCAGATGCACATTCACATGACCAGGATCGGGAAACCGCTCACTGCTCACAGCTCGACACCGCCCGCTAAATGAGCGTCTCTCCCGCACTGCGTCTCTTCTCTTGGCCCTTTTCTGCGCGCTCACGCTCATGCTCAGGCTCCGGCTCCGGCTCGGCATCCAACCCCCCCAATCCCCCCTTGACCCTCCCCAACGCCTCCCTATAAGGCTTCCAATCCTCGCCATATCTCTCTAACAACCTGCGCATCTCCCCCCTCTGCTCCTGCAGTACTTGTGGCCCGTCCCCCGCCCACGTATCCTCGAAGAGCGTGCGTAACGGCGGGAGACTGGCCTTTTCGGCGCGCTGGAGCGATTTCAGGACGGAGGAACGGTGTGTTGCGAGGAGAGAGGATTCTTCGTCGGGGGACCACCAGCCGCGGGAGAAGAGGTAGGAGCGGAAGCGGTGGAGGGGGTTGTCGAGCTGGCGGTGGGGTGGGTGCGTGGGTGCGTGGCTCAGTCAGTTGGCGATGGCCGTGGCGGTGAGGCAACCACAGCTGCGTGCGCCTGCCCACTCACCTTTGTCCACTCCTCGACGCTGCTCTTCGGCCGGTAACTCCCACTATCATCGCTCGTAGAGTGGTGGCCCACGCGGTACGTCATAAGCTCCACCAGGACGGGCCTGCTCCCTTCCACGGCCCTCCGCTTCGCTTCGGCCACGGCGGCCCTCACCGCCAATACGTCATTCCCATCCACGCGCACCGTGAGCGTGCCGTACCCCGGTCCGCGACTTGCAAGCCCATCCCCGCGGAACTGCTCTTCTGCAGCCGTGCTAATCGCAAACCCATTGTTCCTAGCAAGCCACAGCACGGGGCAGTCCAGCGTCGCAGCGAAGTTGAACCCCGCATGGAAGTCTCCTTCGCTCGCGGCGCCTTCCCCGAACCAGCATCCCACTACGTCGCCCTGCCGCCCCGGGCTGCGCTTCAGCGCGTAGGCCGCTCCAGCAGCCTGCGGAATCTGCGTAGCCAGGGGAGAAGAAATCGTATGGAAGTGGTGTGCCATGCTGCCTATATGCGTGGGCATCTGCCTGCCTTTGCCTTTATCTGCATGTGTGCCAAACACCTGCGCGAGGAGCGCATCCAGGGGGAGACCGCGGTACAGCAGGAGCCCGAGCTCGCGGTACTGCGCGTAGATTTCGTCTGTGGGAGCTAGCGCCGAGGCTGCGCCAATGACGGCCGCTTCTTCCCCGTAGGACGTCATCCAAAAGGAGATGCGGCCCTGCCTCTGCGCAGAGTACAACACGGCATCAAGCTGCGGGAGGAGCGCCATGAAGCTGTACATCCGGAGTGCCTCTTCCCGGTCGAGCTCGAGGGAAGCAATGTGTTCCTGTGCTTGCGCGCTGACGGGCCGCCCCGCATCGTCGATGAGGCGAAACGTCGGAATGGCAGCCAGCTCCTTGCCTGATGAGTCTGTCCATACGCGCAGGCGGTCAAAGAAACAGTCGTCCAGGTCAGAGAGGAAGGCGGAGCCAGGCTTGTTGGGAAGGTGGCCCGGTACGGGTTGGGAGGGTGCGTGCGCAGGGCGTCGGGCGGCGCGAGAGGACGAGGGCAGTGGCGAAGACGTGGGTTTCCCGGGTGGTGCTGGTGGCGCTGGTGGTGGTGGAGTCCCTGCAGTCGTCGAAGAGGGGCGTACGGGCACACGTACGGGCACACGCACGGACAGTGTCGCAGCAGTGCGTAGGCACGGCCTGGCCGTCCTCGCTATGCCCTCGAGCAGGGGCATGGTTGGGAGCGTGGGACGTGGGACGTGGGGCGTAGCGAGGGGCAGTGGTGCTGTTTGTTTGTTGATGCTGGGGTGAACCCAAAGTGTATTGTACTGTATGTGACCCTCTTGTGCGGGTGGCTGCTCCCAGTGTGTAGTGGTGTCGGGTCAATCACTAGAAGTCCCCTACCCTCACCTCTTTATAGAAAGTAGCCTCCTCCTTGGGACTCGGCTGTGCCCAGCCTCACCTTCACTCCTGCCCCGAGGCACCGTCTCCGCCTGCTGCCTGTCCAACTCTGCCTGTCCAACTCTCCGTTCGTACGTCTGGAGTCCCGTGGCCTGCCTGATTGCCCTGCCTGCCCCGTGCGCCGCCGCCGCCGCCGCCGCCCACGCCGACTGCCCCACTGCCGCCCTCTGCATGCACCCCGCATTTCGCCTGCAGCGCCCACCCACTCACTCGCCGTTTTCGCCGAACGGCGCTCAGACGTGTTGCAAGTGCAGCCAAGGAAGGGGGCCTTTTTCTCTCATCGCAGCTTCACTCAAGAGTGCAAGGAGGGGTCAAAAGACCTTCAGGGACGCATCTTGGGACCCACAAGACGACGCCACGAAAAAGAAACTTCCGCGCCGGGAATTGAACCCGGGGCTCCCGCAAGCCGCTCTTTTCAGAGCCGAAACTCCTCAATTGACAAGCGGACGTCCTGACCATTAAACCACGCAGAACTGGGTGAAAGAGGGTCGAGAATAGACCAACACGGAGATATTTGAGATATCGCCTACGCCATAGCCACTCGCGCGTCGCCCCGGTCCACAGGCTGCTATAACGCTACAATACACAAAACCAACACTGCGGGAAAACATTGTGAACGGGCAAGCAGCTCTGCCATTGAGATGCACATACCTGCCCAACTGATACTCACAAGCATGTACACCGTGGAGCCTGCACTCGACGATCAGCACCAGATGAGGTCACCCGCCCCGCCGCGGCTCTGAACTCTATGCAGGCCCTCGGTCCGCCCGTCACCCGCTCACCGGCTCATCCCATCTCCCCCTTTGTCCACTTCTACCTCTAGCCAAAAAAGACATTTCCGCGCCCGGACTCGAACCGGGATCTTGCGCCATTGCACCCACCCTCAAGCGCAGTAAGAGTCTGTTCGCGACGGCTTTCAGTCTCGGATGACGCCAACGCCGACGACGAAGACGAGGCGCACACACCGGCCAGCACGTCGCCTCTTTGCAGTTTAGGATGCACGGTAGTCGGGGGGACGTCTCCCCGCGAACTGCCGGCCTGCATCTCTGCTAAATGGAGGGATGGGGCGAATAGACAGCGCACGTCTTGACCGTTGGACTACGCGGAACGGGATTGGTAGTGAGAGGGCGTGAGGCCGGGTATGTACGTGTCCACTGTGCACACGCTGTCAGCAGCAGGCGGCGTCATCCGCACCATCCACGTCTGTGCTTTGCGCAGACAACAATGCTCATAGAAGGGGCGCTGATTGCACTGACCACCACGCTGAGCAGGCGCTGTCACCACGCTGAAATGCATGCACCAATGTGATGAGCACACCGCATCTCTACACTGGGGTTCCAACCCAGACCTCGCACCGCTCTCTTGGCCGATACTTCCCATGCCGCGCTACTCCTCGCAGAGAGCGGGCAGAGGGGAAGTGCAAAGGCCGAGGTGGTTGGCAGTGCGCATCCTACCATTGGACTACGCGGAGCCTTGCTTCCTTCATTTCCAGGCGTGTGTTCGTGAACAGTGGGGATGTAGGAAAAAGCCCACTCTCGACGGCCTCCGCTTCTGATTGAGGTACCGGAAGCTCTCACCGCCGGAGGTAGAGTGCCGCGCGCTGAGGTGGCAAGGCCCTTCAGTCGCTCCTCGCAGCATCTCAGCACGACGATCTCAAGAAGGAGGGCCGTCACGATCTCAAAAAGGGGAACCGATGCGGTCCTTATTTCCACGCTGGGAGTCGAACCCAAATCCTGCGCAGGCTTCTCCCTGGACCTCCAGCGGGCTGCAGTGGCCATCTGCTGTCAACAAACTTGTTGCGCGGCAGATAGCTCACCGGGGCCAGGCGGGAGGAGATTGTAACCAGTGCACATCCTTAGCCGTTAGACGACGCGGAACTTTGTTGAGTATGAACCGTTGCGCGCCAGACTATATAGTCGATCGAGGTGATGAGGCAGGAGTGTTGTTGGTAAGTAGGTGCGTGTGATCAGACGTCGCTCATTGAATAGTACGGCTCAGAGCGTCGACAAGCAGAGTGAATCTTGCGAGTGCAATAAGTTGTCCTTGCCTAGCATAAGAATGACCATTACATACTGAGCGGAGTGCTGAAGAGTCGCAACGCGATTGATTGAGCCTACTTGCCCTTGGCGTTCCCGAGCTGAATTCTGGCGCTGCGGCGGGAAAGGTAGTCTACATGCGCACCGCTTTCCCTACACCATGCGCTGGGCGTCGACGGAGGCGAGCGATGGGGACAGGGGTGGCTCGGGCTGTTCGTATGGTAGGTGGCGGAGTGTTTTAGTGGATGGTGTGAGCTCCCCGACCTTGAGATGCCAACTCGCAGGCCGTATATGCGACTTGCATGGGTTCGCACTCACCTGATCGGCCATCGACGCGCTGCCGTCTCCATAGGCGGCGGCCCGATCGTCGCCACTGCTGCCACTGCTGCCTTCGCCACTGCTGCCACTGCTGCCTTCGCTACTACCGCCACTGGTTGCTCCCCCCTGCCCCTTCCCACCCGCATGGGACGCCTGGGCAGAGCTGTGCGTATTGCCGTAATTCTGCGCCGTGCCCGAGGCACCGGCTTTGCCCGACGTAGCGCGGTTGGCCACTGCCTCGGAAGAGTGGTTCTCGTCGCGGTGCAGCGAGCGGAGGGCCTCGTGCTTCTCGCTGCCCGAGGCAGGGCCGGAGCTGCTCGTGGCCTTGGCGGGTACGCCGTCGGAGCTCGAGTCGTGGTAAGCTTCCGCGTAGGGCTTGTTGGTGCTTGTTCGGGCGGCCATGATGGGTGGTGTGTGGGGTGGAAATGTGCTGGTGGGAGATTGCGATTCGAGTGGTGCTTTGCTATGTGGAAGAGAAGACATAGGATGGAAAAGAATCGTTGTGGCTCTCTCAAGGGACCTGCTGCTACTTAAGCGTCTACCCCCGCCTGTCCGCTACTCGGATGCTGATGGTATCCTCCGCTAATGGCACGTCCCGTGTGCACGGACGTCTGCAGCTTTCCTTCTCGCACCCTTTGACATTTCTTCAAGCGGCCTACATTGCGTCACAGGGTCTCTCTTCTCTCTGTCTTACAATGCATACAAGGGTTTGGTTCGGGCTGGTTCGCATGCCAAAGCCAATTCTCATGCCCACCCGTACGTACGCCCGCCCACCCATATGCACAGGCTTCCGCTCCATTCCTTGTGGAGGCTTGATGCTCGTGTGAGCGTGACCTAAGCATCGCACATTGCGGATCCGAGCTCATCGTCTGCGTCTGCCCCGCGGGTCGACTATGTACGCGCGCGAGAAGATGCGGCGCGCTGTGACAACCAACACTCGCAGTCTCGCAGGCACAGAGGCGGAGTTGGCCCATTTCCTGGGGCGCCGTGCCAGCGATGTGGGCCAAAAGGGAGAGCTCACGGGGTGAAACCGAAGCCTGAAAGTCGCACAATTTCCAAAGCGCACCAGAAGTTCGGAGATAGTCAATGCTGCCATTGGTAGGGGTGGTGGTGGTGGTGGTGGTGGGAGCGGTTGCGTCGTCGACGGCGATGAACATGGCACTGGAGGTCCGAATGGCAGCATTGGCCGTGCCAGCCATGTTGAGTAGCTGCGCTCCGTGAAGCGGTCGAGAAGGACTTGAAGACGGCTACGCTTCCACGCGGTCGGCCTCCCTGCCGCGCCCCGTCCGCGAGTGATTAGCGTCGCGGGTGAGTTGCTATTGACGTCTCTCGCCCGCTCCTATTCACGGCACAAATTCCACTTGAACTGTAATTTTTGCTCCTGAACAAGAGGAGAGAGTGACACTTCTGAGCCAGCATTATCACGACTGCGACAGCTCCAGACTCGAGATCGCCCATCATTACTCGCACTGGCCCCAAATACCATTCCGGCAAAGAACCCATTACAAACAAGCATCTCGCACAAAAACACGACATCCATACCCGCCAACGATACGCCCTGCCCTGCACAGAGACACCTCGTCGACAATCCACCCCCGCACGCCGACATCATGGCAGACTCCATCTATGCACCGTCTGCCAACGAGACCAATGGCAATGGAAACACCCATGGCGGCGGTGACGACATCGCGCCTCACCCTTACCTTAAGAAGCCGCTCCTCTACATCTCTGGCATCGCTCCCAACACCGAGGACAAGGATCTAGCCAGTGGGCCCTTCCAGAAGCTCCTTCCGATCAGGTGAGTCCGCTGCGATGCATCGCTGTGACTGACAGCACTTCGACATTCTCACAAGTCCGCTCCTCTTCGCTCACCTTCCCGCCCGCCAGACTCAACATCAACCGAGACGTCGCCGAGGGAGAGTCACTCTCGGGCACCGTCGAGTTCCAGACCTTGGACAAGGGTGAGAAGACCTTTGCACCGCCCGGTCTGCGTGCTGCATACACTCCAACTGATGACATTTCGCCCATATTGACTCGCCGTGACCCACAGCCGAAAAGGCGTTGTCCACCGTCCGCTCCCCCCGCCTCACCATCGAACCCCCCGAGCAGCCGCAACCGCGCTCCCGATCCAAGCCACGCCTCATCAAGCAGCTTCCTCCTACCACCGATGACCTCTACCTCTACGAGCTTTTCAGACCCTTTGGGCCCCTCGCCCGTGCCCACTGCATCCTCACCAACCCCGCAGGCCACCACACTGGCTTCAGGGGCATGGCAAACGTCGAGTATTACTTTGAAGATGACGCGCAAAAGGCGCAAAACGAGATGCACTGCACCGAGATCCAGGGCAAAACCATCAGCGTATCCATCGACAACGTCGCCCGCCGTCCTAGTGCTGGTGGAGAATTTTCTGCCCAAGCTGCTCCCTTTGTGCCTGGTCAGAGTGGCCGACTGGGTATGAGCGCGCAGGCTCCGGCCTTTTCTCCGCCTGCCCAGCATGCTCCTCAGCAACATGGACTCCTCAGCCCTTCCCTTGGCGGCTCGGGTTCCGGTGGCAGCATCTATGCCCACACGCCCCCTCCGGAGCAGCTCGATGCGACCAAGGGACCCATCTTTTCTGTTCCCGGCACCAACCTCCAGTACTCGTCCTCTGCGGCCACGTACATTGACCCTTGCAACCTCTTTTGCAAGAACCTGTGCCCCAGCCTCGACAGCAATGACCTCTTTGGCCTCTTCAAGCCCTATGGACGCATCGTCTCTGCCCGGGTCATGCGAGACGAGCACGGCAAGAGCCGCGAGTTTGGCTTCGTCAGCTTCACCACTCCCGAAGACGCCGCCAAGGCCCTTCATTCGGTCAATGGCAAGCAGATTGGTACCAAGGTCATTTACGTCCGTCTGCACGAGCCCAAGAAGATGAGGCAAGAGAAGCTCGCGAAGCGCTTCGGCGGCGAGTCCGTCAATGGCGGCAGCGATGTAGCCAGCCCCGGTACCGAGCACGACGAGCTCAGCCCCGGGGGCAGCCCTGCGCCCAGGTCCGTCTCGCGCGACTACTTCAAGGGCTCGCCCAACAATATCAGCGCTGCAGCATCGCCCAGCGGCACGGCTACCCCGACGACGACCGTCTTTGACGAGGGCCACCTGGCCAATATGACGCCCGACGTGCGCAGCGAGGTTCTGAACATGGAGTTCACCAAGCGCGCAAGGATGCACCCGACCCTTCAGAGCAACGGCAATGGCATGGTCAAGGATGTTGTCAAGTCGCTCCTCGCACTCAATCTGTCCGACCAG
Source organism: Quambalaria eucalypti (assembly GCA_004016185.1). Classification (NCBI taxonomy): domain Eukaryota; kingdom Fungi; phylum Basidiomycota; class Exobasidiomycetes; order Microstromatales; family Quambalariaceae; genus Quambalaria; species Quambalaria eucalypti. Next base: position 51,237 of record RRYC01000431.1, read on the forward strand.
GTCAAGGCGCTGAATGACGGTGGCGAATTCGCAGCCAGGGTGAGTCCGAGGCGCGAGGCGCGAGGCGTGACGCGTGACCACGAGTATATGCGTTTTGCCAATCACCTAGTCGCTGACTTTCATCTCCACCCGTCTCAACCCCACAGGTCAATGACATTCGCGAGACGCTGCCAGCTACGCCGCCCCGTCAGAACAGCCTTGCAGTGCCAATGGCTGCGGCTGCAGTGGATGCCAGCTCCGTGCTGTCTACCGGCCCCGCCGGCAACAAGGAGCGGACGCGCCTGCTCAATGCAGTGAGCAAGGTGATGCCCACTGGCTCGCCCATCGAAGATGTGACGGACATGCTTGCTGGTCTCTCCAAGAAGGACCGAGCCATGTGCCTGTTCAACCCCGACTTCCTCAAGGCCAAGGTCGAAGAGGCCAAGGAGATTCTCGACATTACCGCCGATGACGGCGACGACGTAGCAGGCGAGCCAGCCAGCGTCAAGGCTGTCAAGGACGCTCCGATTGTGCCGCCTACCAGCTCCGAGGCGGCGGTTACTGCTGCTGCTCCGAGCGCGCCGGCAGCGACACCCGCCGCCACGACGCACACCCTGTCGTCCCTTGCCCGTCTTCCTTGCGCCGAGATTCTCCGCCTGGCTGAAAAGGCGCGCACGGACAAGTCGTCGCCCGGCCTGCCCCTGCCAAAGGTCGACGAGGAGCAGTGGCGGCAAACAGACGAGATGATGGACCGCATCCTCGCCGAGAAGAAGGAGGCGGAGCGCAAGCAGCGGCTGGGCGACGTCTTGTTCAAGAAGATTCGCACATTTGGGATCAAGGGCGCGCCCAAGGTCACCATTGCGCTACTGGACAGCGAGGACCTGCGCTCCCTTGCGCACGTCATGGACGCGTATCCTGAGCTCCTCAAGGAAAAGGTCAATGTGGTTTTGGAGCAGCAAAAGGCCGGAAAGTAATTGGGAGTCTGCATTCAGAGGTTTTGATGGCTGGATGACGGCACAGGCTAGCACAGACAAAGTCCAGGGCGTATGGCGCCAAGTCTCCGCAGGAAGAGGCATGCAGTGCGCACATGACTGCGAGTCCCCGCGGAAAGACGGTCGGGCGGTCGGACGGGAGAGAGAGAAAGAAAACGGTTGAGATCGATTGCACTGGAAAACCCCCTCACACTCCTTCTTTGTGTTGCCTTGTTTCCATTTCTCGAGAAGGACGGATGGTAGCTGCTGCGCTGCGGAGACAGAACGGAATGAAGCACGTTTTATACCCTTGACGAAGATTCATAGCCCCGACCATCATCCCCTCATCTTTCCCGACCGAAGCGCAAAGATGCGCGTGTGAGACGACGACGTCACCGACGCTCGGGCCCCCTTGTGATGTCTAGCTTAGCTCAGTCCCTGGCATGTGATTTCGCTCCCAATGGTTCCCACACATGCACAAGTACTGCCTGTCCATCGATGCTCAGAGCGCCCCCTCGTCAATCAATCACTCACTCATCATCCTAATACCGTGCGGCGCGTGGGAAACGCGCGAGTTCAATTCCGCGCCTGACCGCGAATTACTTTACGCGTGGACCCTCAGCGGGGACGAGAGTAGCTTTTGTCTTTACTTGCTCCTCGCAACATCCACCTTGATTCCCAACTTTTCGTCCCAATCCATCCCGTCCACCACCGATGAACCTGCTCTCTCTACGCTCTGCCTCGCACTACTGCCCTCCATTCGGGCAGCTAGCGAGCAAAGGCTGAGGTGCCACGACGATAATGCCGTACCTCTACACGCTCCAGCAGGCTGCAGCCGGGGAAGGGGCCGCAGCGGAGGGCTCCTCATCCTCGACCCGGCCTGCGCCCGATACTGGCGCGTCAAAGGCAAAGACAAAGGCAGCTTCCAAGGCAAAGGGTAAAGAAAAGGGCAATGTAGGCGGCGCGCCTCCATCGAAGAGGGGAGGAAGGAAGAAGCGCCGCGTGGACGGGGACGGGGACGCTGACGCTGGGGACAAGTCGCCTACGCCTCCCCTAACGGCGCAGGAGCGCACCGCCAAGCAGCATGCCCTCCTCTTGCGTCCATGGGGGGTCATTCTGGACGTCCTCGAGGGCGCACAAGAGCAAGGCGCACGCAGTCCGCAACCGGCCAACACGGCGCAACTGCGAGCATTTATCCTCGCCATTTCGACGCTGGGCCGCAGCTTTTCGCCCGAACAGGCGCGCACGCTCCTCGATGCCAATGCGGGGATACTCGCCAAGGGTGCCCGCCCGCCCTTTGGAGTCTGCGTGCCAGATACGCTCGTGGAGCGACTCCTGGACGAGGAGGGCCACGGCAAGATGCTGCGCAAGCAACAGACGAGGATGACTAGCCTCAGTAGGCTGCTCAGGGCCATGGATGAGGAAAAGCGTACGCAGATACCTCAGACTGTGCGAAATGAGGCTCGCCTCTTTGCTGAGCATCTTACGCTTCATCGCGACGTGGGCGGAAGGGATGACTCCGCTGCCGAGTCCCAACCTTTGCCCTCTCAGGAGCGCCTTTCTTCTGCTGCGCCGACGAGCAGCAGTTCCGCCAAGCAACGTCCACGCTATGTGCCGCAGCCAGCAGCCCAACAAAAGCACTCCCGGTCGGCTGCGATGCTGCCCACCGCCGCGGCGCCTCTCAGTCGCGGCAAGACCCTCGAGGCCTCCATGGAGGCTCTGCCCAACCTACACCGAGCTAATGGTCTCACAGCACGCAGCATCTGCCCGCACTGCAATCGCGACTGCCAGACCTTTACCGAACTCCTGGTACATTGGGTGTCGCAGTGTGTCCCCAACACTACCAGCTCGCAGTCCTACTGGTGTGGCTTCTGCCGTTGCTTCTACTCTGGCGCAGAGCTCGGTGCACAAGCTGTACGGGAACACCGAGTCGCCTGTGCCCTCGACTGGGCTAGCCAGCGCGGATGGGTCGGTCTACCCGCCGGAGCACCTGCCAACGCCGGCAAGAAACGCCAGCGCGACGACGGCCCTCCTCGTCCGTGCAGAATTACGCTGCCGAATTTCTTTGCACTCCGAGCAAAGAGTGAGTTTGCGACAAAAACAGTCGACTGGTACTTTTGCCCTGATTGCATACTTGGACCGCCGCGCGACGGGCGGCAAGGCTGCGACTACGACTACGGTTCAGGCGCAGGCGCCGGCGCCGACGAAGCGCCTACGGTTGGACCCAGCTCCGGCAACAAGGGCAAGCAGGCCAAGACGAATGTGGCGCCCACGTCCGCCTCTCTCAACAGAGCACATGCCATCCACCGCACGCCGAATGTCCTCGCGCAGCACTACCAAGACCACCTCCTCGTCAAGTCTTCGAAATCCGGCGGGCGGTGCCTCCCACCTTTCATTTCGCCCAGTGGTTCCTCGTTGCGCACGCATATCCCTGCTGCAAAGGTACACTACGACCCGCCCTGGCTGTGTACGTTCCCCGGCTGTACAACGACGGTGACTACAGTGTACCAGCGGGCACACCACCTCGCCATGGAGCATGGCGTGCCACTACTGGTCGACTGGGAGGGCTGGCCCATTCCCACGCAGGACATACCCTCCGTTGTGCGAGAGGCGAGACGGGCGGAGGGACTCGTCCCGCAGGAGGGAGAGGGAGATCCTGAGCCGGAACTCGAACCTGAGTTGTGGTCAGCTGATTGTATGTCCGATCCGAGCAACGAAGGAAAGATCTACATCACGCGCGGGAAAGCCGCAATGGCGCAGCGTCGGCCCGAGGCAGAGCGGACTCGTCGGCCTGCTAATGAGGTCTTTACGAGCAAGCGAGTCAGAGTCAGGAAGGGCAGAGTCAGGCGTCAGGCGGCACGCCGCGAGGAGGAGGAGGAGGAGAGAAGCGCCGGCGATACAAGCGAGAGTGACAGTGAGGACTCGAGCGTCTCATATCATGATGAAAGCGACGACGAGCAAGCCGAGGGGTGGTCCGAGCACGAGCACGAGCACGAGCGCGAAGCCGTGCACCAACCTGGGACGAGCACGGGGACGAGGACGAGGACGAGGCGGACTCGTTTCGCTGCGCATGCGCAGGCTCCCTCGAGTCCTAGCGGGTCGCCTGAAGATCGCGCGGCATCGCCATTACCACCGACTCCCCGCTTGGTGAGCGCCAGTCTCGCGCCTGCCATCGACTCAGCGCTGCACGTACATTCAGTCGAGGAAGATACCCTTGGTGTGACACCCATCGAGAACGCCCCACCCGCCCTCTCCAGCCCGGAAAGGGTTGGGCACTCCCGTCCTGACGTCATCCCACGGTCGCCGCCCCAAGCCTCGGCGGCGGAAGACGTCTCATCTCCATCCCCTGCCGAATCGGTCCCACGACGAAGCGCAGACGAACCTCCCCCTCCGCCAAGAAGTCAGGCGATGCCCACCGCAACCGCCGACGACGTCCCCACTGGCAAGGGCGACACTTTCCCGGATTCGCACACGAGCGTGGTGATCAGCCCGCTGCGCCCTTGTGCGGAGGGAGGCCCCCTCCCGGTTTCAGTACCTGAAGAGGAAGGATACGCCGCCGGTGTGCCCTCCAGGACTGCTGATCGAGCTTCCAGCGACGGGGACGGGGACGGGGACAGCGTCGCCCTTCCCACTGCCACCGCCACTTGCACTACTACGCCTACCGACCCAGCAGTGGAGACACTCAACATGTCAATGGCGATCCCGCCATCCGTGGAAGAGCGAGAAGACGCATCCGGCCTCGCGTGCTTGCCTACGCCTACGCCTATGCCTGCACAGGACCCTGACGAGGCACTCGCCATGGACTTCGATTTCAATGATGATACAGATTGGCCCATTGACGCCGACGCCGATGCGTACGCTCATGCAGCGTCGGGCGGTGCTAATAGTCCCGCGGAGATCGACATCGGGCGGCCAGTACGAGACGAAGCCGAAGCCGCGCCCACATCCGTACCCACGCCAGCCGGAGTGCCAGCCCCAGTGCAAGCGCAAGAAGCCCACGGGAACGCCGAGGACCCTTCTCACGCGCACGCGCACGCCCTCCTCCTCTGGCCTCGCTGGCCCGCATGGCTGCGCGAAGTCCTGGGCCTCCCTCTCCCCCGCTCGGCTTCGGACTCAGACGACGCCAAGCATACGGAGACCACGACAGTCCAAGTCCAAGTCCTAGAGTGGGTATGGGAGATGTACCTCTCTGATCTCGACGTGCCCATGCCCACGAACGCTGCCACGCCCAGTCCCACTACCACTGCAGAAGAAGTAGAGGAGAGCCTCGAGCCGCTAAAGGAGTTGTTGGTCCTTTCCACCGCAGAGGCCGAGGCGGACGCGGACGCAGACGCAGACGCGGATGGACCGCGGGGTATGGATCGCGAAAAGGCGAAGGAGACGATTGTCTGGATGAGTACGAACATGTGACGCGTGAGCTGGGAGATGGGGCGAATTGTACACTACCTTACGAACGCTGCGATGATTTCTATGATTTCAAATGCAATGATAATCTCGCTTGCACGCTTGTCACCTCGACTTATGTATGTCACGCTTTGAGCGGTCACGCCGACGCCGGAACTTGCAATGACACAAAACGAATCTCATTGTCAGGGAACTGGCAAAGGGGGAAAAAGAACCGTAGGCGAAGAACAAAAAGTAGGAAGATGATAAGACGAGCGAGGCAAAAGTCACCTCACCACCGCCTTGTTTTGGATTGGAGAAAATGCCCAGGATTACTTGCTACAAAATGCTGCTACTGCCTATACACACAACAGACCGGCCACGGGCGCCGATCGCTATGATGTGATGCCATGCTATGCCTCTAGTCGATGCTCTCCATGGCCGACTCGCCCGAAATCTCCTCAACGGGTGCCGACTTCGAGGCGTCGTCTGCCTCGACGGCAGTGTCGTCGATGGAGAGACCAAGCGAGATGAGCTTGTAGAGGCGCGAGGCAAACGTCGAGGGGTCGTCCAGGCTGAAGCCAGACGTGAGCAGCGACGTCTCGTAGAGGAGCATCGTCAGGTCCTTGACGGTGGGGTCCGATGCGTCCGACGCGACCTTGGAGGAGAGCTCCTTGATGATGGCGTTGTTGGCGTTGAGCTCCAGCGTCTTCTTCGATGCCATGTAGGTGCTCATCGACGAGTCGCGGAGAGCCTGCGACTTCATGATGCGCTCCATGTTGGCCGACCAGCCGAACTGGCCAGTGACGAGGACACAGGGCGAGCCGACGATGCGCTTCGACACGACGACCTTCTCGACCTTCTCGCCGAGGATGTCCTTGATGGCAGTGCAGAGACCCTCGAGCGACTTGGCCTGCTCCTCGGCGGCCTTCTTCTCCTCCTCGGTCTCCTCGAGCTCGAGACCCTCCTTGGAGACGCTGACAAGCTTCTTGCCGTCGAACTCCTTGAGGTTGGTGACGCAGTACTCGTCAATGGGCTCGCACATGAGGAGAACCTCGAAGCCCTTTTGCTTCAAGCGCTCGATGAAGGGCGACGTCTTGGCGGCAGCAAGCGACTCGGCGGTGAGGTAGTAGATGTTCTTCTGGACCTCGGGCATGCGAGTGGTGTAGTCCTTGAGGCTGGTCAGCTCCTCGCCAGAAGTCGTCGAGGGGAAGCGCAGGAACTCGGCGAGCTTGGCGCGGTTGGTCGAGTCCTCGTGGATACCGAGCTTGATGTTCTTGCCAAAGGCCTCCCAGAACTTGGCGTACTGGTCCTTGTCCTCGGCAATCTCCGAGATCATCTCGAGAGTACGCTTGACGACGTTCTTGCGGATGACCTTGAGAATCTTGTTCTGCTGCAGCGTCTCACGAGAAATGTTGAGGGGCAGGTCCTCCGAGTCGACGACACCCTTGACGAAGTTAAGGTACTCGGGGATGATGTCCTCGCAGTCGTCCATGATGAAGACACGGCGGACGTAGAGCTTGATGTTGTTGCGCTTCTTCTTGGTCTCGAAGAGGTCAAAGGGAGCGCGCTTGGGAACGTACAGGAGAGCCTTGAACTCGAGCTGACCCTCAACGCTGAAGTGCTTGACGGCAAGGTGGTCCTCCCAGTCGTTGGTGAGCGACTTGTAGAAGGCACCGTACTCCTCGTTGTTGATGTCCTGAGGGTTGCGGGTCCAGATGGGCTTGGTCTTGTTGAGCTCCTCGTTCGAGGTCTGCATCTCCTTGACCTTCTTCTTCTCCTTCTTCTTCTGGGCGTCCTCGTCCTCTACCTCCTCAATCTTCTCATCCGACTTCTCCTCGGTCTCCTCCTCGACCTCCTTCTCGACCTCCTTGGTGGTGACGAGCTGGATAGGGTAGGAGATGAACTCCGAGTGCTTCTTGACAATGTCCTTGATGCGCTTCTCCTCGAGGTACTCGAGCTGGTCCTCCTTGAGGTGGAGGCGGAGCTCGGTACCGCGGCCGAGCGAAGGGCCCTCGTCGGGGGTGATGGTGAAGGTGCCACCGGCAGCCGACTCCCACCTGTACTGCTCGTCGTCGTTGTTCTTGGTGATGATCTCGACCTTGTCGGCGACGAGGTAGGCCGAGTAGAAACCGACACCGAACTGACCAATCATAGAGATGTCAGCGCCCGAGGAAAGAGCCTCCATGAAGCCCTTGGTGCCGGACTTGGCAATGGTACCGATGTTGTTGACCAGGTCGGCCTTGGTCATACCGATACCAGTGTCACGGATGGAGAGGATACCATTCTCCTTGTCGGGGGTGATGCGGATGTAAAGCTCCTTCTCGGTGTCAAGAACCGAGGGGTCGGTGAGGGCCGAGTAGCGGACCTTGTCGAGAGCGTCCGAGGCGTTGGAGATGAGCTCACGAAGGCTGGCAAGGGCAAGGGTGGGGCGGGGATGCGAGGTCAGTGGGCGGGATCGGGAAGCGAGGCAAATCCCACGTCTGCTCTGGGGGTTTCGGTTGACACTCACAAGATCTCCTTGTTACTGTAGAAGGTGTTGATGATCAGGTCCAAGAGCTGGCTGATGTCGGCGGCCTAGAGCGGTGGCAAGGGGGGCGGGGAGTGTACGTGTCAGCATAAAAGTTCAATGCCATTGATCGTGCAGCGCGGTGCAGAATGTCCAGCCCATTCAATGGACTGCACCACCCCCCATAGTATATTGTATACTCACGAAGCCGAAGGTCTCGCTGTTTCCAGACATGGCTATGTGTGTATGCGTATGCGAAGGATTAAAGCAAAGATGAACGGGTAGGTGGCGAATGTGCGGGTTGCGGGTGGAGACTGTTGCGACGTAAGTATGAGGCGGGTATGAACAAGAGTCTTACGGTTCCAAGCACGGTGAAGGAGAAGAAGGACAATGTCGCCCCGCGTACGTCGACAAGACTTATATATCCCCGCCTACGTATGTTTGCTGCGACCTGGCGCTGCCCGTGTGCGCCTGCGCCTTGCGCCCCACGAGGCTCCAGAAGCGCAAAGAAGCGGCGGTGCCCAGGCCGCCATGGCCACACACTGGCCCAACTCTACCCAATTGGCCCCGCTCTGTCAGTCGTCGCCTGCTTGCCTTGCTCGCCTTTGTCTCTGGGAGATTCGCAATGCAACGCAAACGCGCCCGCCAGTCCGCGCAAGAAGAAAGAGAGGCACCACGCCCGCACAGCACCACCACGAAGATCCAGAACCTTCCACCCGCGTCCATGGGCCCCAGCCTCCACACGCGCCGAGTGACATGCTTCGGATCCGAGTGTGGGCGCAATATTCACTGAGTGTCGTTCACAAGTTCGGAATCAGGGGCCACCGACCTCTTCACACGAGCGTACGGAGTATAGAGTGGGAAAAAATGGATTGATGGCGATCGAGGGGAATGGTGCATATCATTCCTGGCTCGGCGCACAAGTATCGGCCAAATGGTTGAACATTGAGACGGCCGTAGGAAATGGGAGTGGGAATCCGCGTCTTTGTACAGCAGCAAATGCCACAAAATAACGACGTGAGCAAGGGGAAGTGTGGGCGTGGTTGGGGCGGGGTGAAATGGACGTGGTTGAGCATGCTGTACATCGGTAGGAAGACAGGCTGAGGATTGGAGAGCGAGAGCGTAGGAGAGAAAAATGTGTCGCGGAGCGTGCGAGATGTTGGAATGAAGAGGGTAGGTAGATGAACAGCGGTGCGTGCCGCGAAAACGACAGAGATCAGGGACCGCTGCGGTCCGCATTGACCACAGTCTATGAAACATGCGCGAAATGGACGATGCGGCGCAGATGCGAAATCTCGAACAGAGAGAGAGGGAGTGTGAGAGTATGAGAGAGAGGAGGGAAAGCAAGAAAGTGGCGAGAGAAAACGGATCGAGGAGCGATGGGGGCATCGTAGAGGCGCATTGCTCCGATGGCCTTGGTCCTTTGATGGATGTGTGAGGCTGGGACATAGCCCCGCTTGCGGTGAGAGAGCGGCTAAAATAAACGCCGAGCACCGCGGTGAAAGCGCCAGCAAAGGTTAGGCGCGAGGGCAGCAAAGAGACCAAAAAGATGCACCGAATGTTGCACCGGAGATGAAAGGGTCTGGGCAGAGGTCGGGTCGAGTCGACAGAGGTATCTGCTCTCGACGAAACTGCACTTGACGAAGCTATTGAATGAGTCGGCCTAACTCGGGCGAAGCACCAGGGCGGGAATCAGAGTTGCGGACCGGGAGAATAAACACAGTGTATGCCCCAACGTCGAATTGGACGCAGGCTGTAATGCGTTTCGGGCAGGGCACAGAAGTAGAGGATACCAAGAGAGAAGAGTTTCCGTTGCGAGGGTGCAGCTGTACAAATTCGCGTCGAGTTGAGGTTGCCGGGTCGCTCAATGGTATGGTACAAGGTATTGCAGATGCGTCGCGGGCGGGTTCTGAGTCCAAGTCGGGGCGAGATCGTCGTCGATGCTGGTATTGGGAAAATCGTCTGCTTGAGAGTCAAAGGGCAATGCAGCGTCGCAGAGTTCTCGTCACGTGTTGAGAATCACGGAATAGTCGGAAAGTCGAGAAGCGGGAACCGAGGGCAAAAAGGGGTAGCGCGAAGGTTGGTGGCCGTTGTTGGTGTGGCGGGCCTAGTGTGGCGCGGGTGCGCCGCTTAGACACCAGTACTACCCATGAGTCGAGCAAGCAAATTCTCAATCGTGGCAGACTTGTCCATCGCCGGAGGAGCAGGTGCGGCAACAGCAGCACCACTTGTCGGAGGAAGGAGGTCTGGTGGGGCTGTAGCTCCTCGGACAGAGCGCGAGGGCATCTGCATGTCCATCGACTCGTCGGCTGCATCGCCATCAGCTTCATCCTCGCCCGAGCTAGAATTCGCAGGGCTGGCAGACTCTGCCGAGCGAGCGCGCATAAGCTGCGACTCGGTCTTGCTCTGGCGATTCATGAACTTGGGCGCAGGAAGGCTGGCCGCGCTGGGAGAGTTATGAAAGTCTGGGCCAGCGTAGGCCATGACATCCGCAGACGTGGGAGGGGCGAGGTGGACGCCACCGATGGGCGACGAGTTATACGGAAGCTGTGCGGACGAAGTCTTCTTGGCAGGCGTCATGGGCAGGGAGGGATGCCTCTTGTGGCCCGGTCCCTCGCTGCCGGCAGATTTCGAAATGGGACGAGCAGAAGCGGGTGCGCGCACGGGAGAGTTGTTGAACACGTCGTCGACGGAGATATCAGCGAGACCATCGGCGGGGCCCTTGCCCTTGCGGGCCTTAGTAGAAGCGGGCCTAGGAGATTGCTGAGGCTTGACGTCAGTCCCAAGGCTGCCAGAGCGATGAAGTGATCCAGGCTGCTGAGAGCCTGCATCCCCAAACGTTTCGGCATCGCGAGCATCAGCAAAGACGTCGAAGTGGGGGCCACGCTTGACCTTGGATGAGGAGCTGAAGAGCTCCTGCTGCCAAGTCAGAGCAGACTGAGCAGCGAGGGCATCAGCTTGAGCCTGAACAGAGTCGTGGTGATTCTTGGCCTTGTTGGCATTGCGCTTGCCATCCTTGGCCGACGGCTGCTTCTTCTTGGAAGAAGGGACTGCGCCGAGCAGCTGCTGCTGCCAAGTCAAGGTGTCGACACGGTCAGAACCGGCCTCTGCAATGGAGGGCACAGCGGCATCACGATGCTGCTGCTGCTTCTTGATGGCTCGGGTGGCATTAGGGAGGGGCGCCGAAGTGGAAAGGCCATGAGAGGCAGCGGAGTCTGCCTGAGACTGAGTTCGGGCATTGGGAATATCAATGGCTGTTCGTTGATCTGCGGGAGGTTGGCGCTTAGCAGAAATGTCCTTCTTCTTGTTGCGAGGTTTACTGCGTGAGGGCGAGGAGGCGCCGGCGCCTGCAGCTTCGAGCGGCTTGTTGAGAGTAAGGAGACCGGGAGTGGAGGAAGGGGCGACGGAAATCTCGTCTGCTTTGCTGGACGCCTGCGTCTGGTCCTTGGTCGAAGAGTTCATTGGTGTGGAGCGTTGATTGCCAGCGCGACTGCGTGCGCTGGAGCGCTTTGCCTTGACACGAGACGGGCTTGGAACAGACGTAGACGAAGAAGCAGCAGAAGCGGCGCGAGACGGAGGCCGAGAGGAAGTGAGGGAATGGTGATGTGAAGCTTGGATGGGTGCCGGTCGCATCGTAGCGAGCATGATTGAGTGAAGTAAGGGGGAAGGTGGTGAACAGAGGCGAGGCTGCTGGTGGACGCAATAGCGAGTGAGCAATGGCCAGTGCTGAAGTGAAGGTGAGCAGGAAGCCGGACAAGGGTGTGATGCTAGCTGGAGACCGAGATGTTGTTGGTGTGGTTGGTGTAGTTGTTGTTGTTGAAGGCAGTTGTACTTGAAACGAAGCTGTGAACGAGTCGGAGAAGGTGAGGATGGAATGGTGAGGATGGAGGGAATCGCAGACAGGGACATCCATCGTTTGGGCCAATCCATGTGTAGCCCTCAAGGGGCAGGCCTTGCTGCTAATCTCTCCCGGGCTGTGGCGAATCCCAACCTCGGCCGAGCAAGTCGTCACTCGCCAAGTGCCTCGATGCGGACACGGGCGCGGATGGTTGGGCAGCTGTGACTCGCCAAACTCACCCCCTGGCCTCTGACGTCGCGCCTGGCGCCGGCCCCCTGGCTGTGCGGCGCATGCCTTGTGGCGCGTGCGTGCGTGCGTGTCTGATTTCACGCGTCACGT
>RRYC01000432.1:0-32780 GCA_004016185.1 Quambalaria eucalypti
CTGCCCCCACTGCCTGCCTGCTCCCATATCTGGCAGCCTGACCGCCAGACCTAAACATAAATGGCTTGAATTAATAATACACCATGTACATTGTATTGTGTACCAACAGCGCATGACGGGCCGCATGTCCGCGCGCCGCAAGCCGGATGTGCGAAGCTAATGAAGCACTTTGCCAACTTTAAAGACTTATTACTCGCTCGCGCTACGCCAGGAGCCCACTCTCATGCACAGGTGCTTTACGGCCATCGGAGCGGGCGCGCAAATATGTACACCAGGGGCCGCCTCTCAGCTGGAATGCCCTGTGTTTCCGTCACAATCATGAAGCTGCTACTGCTGCTCTTGCTCCGACGTTCCTGTGCTTACAGTACATGAAGCAGAAGACTCTGAGCCTCTGGGGTGGATCCGTCTGGGCCCTTGGCTTGCTCTCGCGCGCAGGAGGGCATTGCTGCGTCGTCGTCGCTGGTGCTGGTGCTGGCCGTCGCCGCCGCCTGCCGTTCTGGAGCGGAGCTACAATTGCATATTGTACTTGGGACTGAGTGAGCCTGCTGTAAGCGATCAGTCGATAGCCTCCATCTGCCAGCCATCCGATCTTGCACCGCACTGCCCGTCGCTTGATCTCGTGCAGCGGCGTCGTCGTCGCCGTCGTCGTGGTTGTCTTCGTCGTCGTATGCACGCCAGGTGTGATTGCGCCCCAAGGTTCAACGGCTGAATTTGACACCGGCCGGGACGAAAGGCTCACTTCAGTCCACTCTCAGCCCAGTCCTCGAGATCAAGAGGTCTTCCTGCTTCTGCTCCTTGGCGTCGCGTCTGTCCCTCGGCGTTCACTCCCTTCCCACATCTGTAAATGACCCGCGTGCGTGTGCCTCCTCCTTCTTCCGCCGCCGCAGAGTAGATTTGCGGGCTACCAATCTCAACCCGCAGACGCAGCGTGCACTCAAGCAACCTTAGATCCAAACTGCCCACTTCATTGATTCCTCGCGGCAACCGCATACATCTACACCAGCCTCCATTTCGCTGCTCCTCGTTGCTTGTCGCAGGGCGACGACTCTCTCAGATCCTAGACACCGTTCACCCAAACCTTCTCCCCGTCTGCGGCTTGCGGCCTGCCGCCTTGTACAGCCCCATCTTGTGGGCCTCCCGATCCTCATCGCAATCCCTTCTACTACTTAAATTGCGTGTCCCGGCGCGCCCCGTCCTTCGACCCTCGGCGCATCCGCCCATCTTCTGGGTCAACGACAAATCATTCGTTGCCGTTTTACTTCAATCGGCCCATCCAATTAACCCCGTCGGCCCGAGTACGCCACTCCTCTCTCTCCTACAGTCGGCTCAGCCCTTCTGCCTCCCTTTTGCCGGCGGAAGAATTCAGCAAGCTACACAGACGACATTTTCACCGCACCAAGGACCGGTCGCGCCTCAGTACGCATCAGCGCCCTCGGTAGCCATCTCAAGTGGCGGCCATTACGCCGCGTCTTCGCCTCCTTGGCCCGATCCAATTGAGCTCAGCACTGCCTCCGCTTTACTCAGGATCGGACATTGCACCACTCCCTTTCATTCGCGTGCGAGCAATCATCTGGTCCGCCAAGCGCAGACAATTTGTCAGCTAATCGATTGAGCCCGATACGGCTCCTGGATGCGCTCGGGTATACGGGTAGCAGGACCGACCCTTGAGCCCATAGGCACTCGCTACAACTGCGACAGCAAGCGCTGAGGGGCACACATCGATCATCAGCGGCATACCTGGCAAGATCTCGCCGTCCCCAAACTACACCTTTTTCTCCGTAAGCGGATCCCGCACATCCCTTTGGACACCACGCAAGCCTTCTGCTGCACCGAGAAGGAAAAGCAAAGTAGCCGGAACCAGCCACCGGTCTCCCAGGAGACCATAGGAGACACTGGATCATCACTTTCCCCGAGCGATTAGCCACATCGAGGCTTGCAAACGCCGCCACAGCGCAGGATATACGTTTCTCTCGCCGTCTTACCCGCTTTCCGCCACCTTCGGCTGCACGTGTCCCTGTGACCGCCGGCTCAATCCTCATCGGAGCCATTGCAGGAAGCGATATCGCCCGCCTCACCGGCCCAACAGCGTCACAAGGCAGCAGCAATCTGCAGTCTACGACGGCGCTTTCGACAAAGAGCGCTGGGCCTAGTCCACAGTTTGCACGATTGCTCTTGACGAACATATAAGATGCACCCGTAGAGCTCTTGTCGTCCCCGCCGTTTCTACAAACGCGACAGACGAAAAGACCATCCAACCCACCCCCACACCAATTGCGTCTGCTCCCAAGGCCATGCAGGACGTCGATAGTAGCTACCACCATTCGTCGCCGGACGAGGCAAGTGGCGAGCCGAAAAAGCGTCAAAGAATCCAGCAGGCTTGCAAAAGCTGTGGGATCAAACGTGTCAAGGTCAGTTGACTTGTAGCTGTATGCGGTCAGATATTCTGCAGTGGCTTACCGTCATCTCCTTCTCACACCTGACGTATCCTTGACTCTACCCGTATGGGCTTTTAGTGCGATGGTCAGCTCCCGTGCATCACCTGCGTCCGGACAGGCGACCATTGCGAGTACGGTATGCCCAAGAAGAGAGGCCCGCCCAAAGGTTCCAGCCGCGCGCCTTCAAAGAATGCAGCCCGATTTCTCCCTCCGCAGCAGCAGCGGCCCAATGCGGCCCAATGGTCCAGCAGTGCGCCCAACCCGCTAGCTCCACCTACCCACCAGACCACTACATATGCGTCTCCTTCAGCGGAGAATGAACCTCAGGCTCCTTCTCGACGCCCACTTCCGCCACCTGGCCTGGACCGCCGTCATACTGGCATGCAAGCAGTCCAGAGCTTCGCTCCCTCGCCACCACATCCATCCTCTGTACATGGACCGAGCGTGCCTCGCCCGTCAATGCCACCGCCGCCAGATCTTCCTCGCGCATCTGGATTGCTCTTGGATCCATACCGCGGATCGTACGTCTCCCTTCCCCACCCCTCTGGTCCCTCGCGGCCAAGATTTCGCGGTGGCTCTTCCGGCATCCTCGATTTCCCAAGCTCCCGAGAATCGTCCTTCCTCCGTCACAGCAGCATAGGGAGCCAATATCAGGACATTGGAAGCCTCCCCGGGGGCAGCACCTCTCCATCGTCCTTTGCGCTCAGACGTCCGCAGATCGTCGAAGACAATGCGGGTCGGGCCGCTGCTGCAAGCTACCTTCCAGAGTCGGGTCCGTCCACGGCAGAAGTGGCGGCCGTGCGGAGCAGCACTGATCGCCAACCTCTGCCGGACACAAACGTCCCCAAAGTGCCGCCGGGTCGCGCGGAGGATACTGTTCGCTCCCGCCAGCAAGAGGACATCATTGCCGAAAGCCTTCTTCCAAGCTCCGAATTGGGGTCCGATGGGTTCTATGGCGCTCACGAGTCAGCTCCGCTCGAGATTCGCGAACCGCATATCCCCACGACGATAGAAGATGACGTATGGAAGCTATACTGGCAGTTCCCCGGCATCCATTGGCCCATCTTGTTGAAGAGGAACATGCCCCTGGTGCGGGGTGTGCGCCGAGTCGACGCCTACAAGCAGCCACTCCTCTACAATGCAGCCATGTCGTTGGCATCCCGGATCTGGGACATTCACCGCGACGGTCCTCTTTCACCGATGGCCTTTCGAGAGGGCGAATTGCCCAGGGTACCTTCTCCGGTCGAGCTCTCCGATATCTACTTCTGTGAGTCAAGACGTGGCTGATGTCAGTCACTGATGACGCCCCTGAAATTGTGACCGCACTTGACACTGACATGAAAACCTTTCTCTTGACGTTCATCTTCGCAGTGCGGGCACGATATTGGCTGACACGGACGGACCATGAACCAACTGTTGAAACGGCTCAGGCGCTCGTCTTCATGAGCTTGCAAGAGAGCGGCGGCGGCCGATCGAGTCAGTCGGCCCAGTATGCCATGGCAGCATGTCGAGTTGCCTTTGATATCGGACTGCATCGCAACCTCGGAAACCGCCTGTTGTCCAACGACGAGCTTCAAGCACGGCTGCGCCTTTGGTGGGGCATATACATTTTGGACAAGACCACCGCTGCGCAGCTCGGGCGGCCCTGCGTACTCCGCTACGCCGAGACCGATGCACCATTCTTCGAAATTGATGAATCGGAAGAGTTCGACCGTTGGGCAATCGAGGGAGAGCCCCGTGGTGTGGCGCCTCCTGCATACAAGATGTTGGCTGGTCAGCCTAGTCGATCACTTTCTCACATGCTGGCAGGTTGCAAACTGGCTGCCATATGCGAAGATGTGATTCTTCAGTACAACCTCATTCGGCCCAAAGCTGACAGTCGAGCCTTTGGGGCGGCGGAGCCATGGGATGTGGCCGTGGCACGGTTGCATGGCCGATTGGAAGAATGGCAAAAGTCTTTGCCAGCCCACCTCAAACTTCAGCCTCGGGGACCAACGCTTCAACATATCCTTTGTCAGCAAATGTGGGCCTGCGCCTGCCGGATCATCCTACATCGCCCCTACATCCTGAAGCAATCCAGCCATCCCGACCTACCTCCGTCGCACACAGTCTGCACAGAAAGCGCGAATCAGTTGTGCAATCTGGTGGCAGTCTACAAACGCGATCATGGCATCAGACAAATTAGTAGTACCATTGTGTACTGCGTCTTTACGGCAGCAACCATTCTCCTCGCAAATACGACGAGCCCTGATCCTGATGCTGCTCGCGATGCCAAACTCCGGCTGCGCGAGTGCGCAGAAAACCTCGGCACCATCGGCGGCCTCTGGAACAACGCAAGTGTCCACCTGAGCATCCTGCGTCACCTTGGAGAGAGTCTCGACGCGGATCTGACGGGGACTGGCCTAGAGCGCGACCCGCGCGATGGACCGGACGCAATCGACCGATATCGCGTCACGATCTCCGAGTCTGGGCACCCCGGCGCTCTTGCTGGCGACCACACGGCCAGCGAAAGTTCACAGTCAGACGAGAGCAGTCCACTCCGCGACCTGTCCCGAAACGGCTTTGGCGCGACGAGTTCACCAATGTCGGTGTCCGCGAGACCTTCTGAGCGCGAAGCCGGTGAAGCGAGCGGCAATGGTAGAGACGGCGTGTCTCCGAGCTACGCGTCAGCAGCCGCTTCGAAGGCTCGTGCCAATCTTTCAGACGATCGCTTCTATGCGATCAACGACGAGAACTATTGGGGCCAGATGCCCCTGTCGTCAGAAAATCAAGAAGCTTGGGCGATGTTCACTACGCGGTACCTCGAATCGCTCAATTCGGCTAGCATTGCTGCCACGCGGCTGTCCTAGACACTGCACTGCCTGCACTACCCCAGTTGCTGGCCCACTTGTCCCTCGGCGTCATGACAATGCACCGACCGGCGACTTGCACCTTCTTTCGTTCTTGTTGGATCCGCCCAGCAGATGCCGTTGGCCATCTGTGAACTTGATGCACCGTCCACGGCCACTTTGGCTGGCCTGCTCTCCATCGAAGAGAGGGACTATCCTTTTACCCTACACCTTGAAGAGCTTCGTTACCGTCCGGTCACTCTTGTCCTAGTCGCAGCCGACCACACCCGTTGATCCGCCTTTCTGTTGTCCTTTTTTTGTACTTACCTGCTCTTCTGCTTCTCCTGCTTCTCCTGCCTGCTGTTGTGGTGTTATATAATCCTCAACCTCCGCTCTCGTTGCTCCCGTCTACTGTCAGGCTATTTCGATCGCATCACTCCACCAATGAATGCCGCATATACTCGTCTCTTTGTCCGAAGAGGGTTGAAGAGCAAGCGCCCGCAGCTGCACTGTTTGGGCAGACGGCCGGAACGTAGCTTGGGGCATCTTGCGCCCAGTCCGGACCGGTCTGTTCGTCTGAGATCCCCGTCTGAGATCTCAACAAATTGTACTACAGCCACATCCCGGAGGAGGGATGCCGTCATATCCGCTGATCAATCGTGCTCATCGCCGAGGTCTGCGAGAGCGAGTCTGCTCCGGGTCAGTGCGCCAAAAGGAATTCGTCCCCTGCCTGCCGCGCGCCGCCCGTGAGATGCGCTCCACATGAGACGCCGAGGTTCTCGACTTTAGACACAACAAACACTTGGCCCAACACTCCTTCGTGGTTTTTCTTGTCACACAGACTCGTTCACCTTCTTGAGACTTTGCAAAAATCCATCAGCAAACCTCATCGACGACAATGCCGGAAGTACACACGTTCACTTACTCGCCTCAGGCGGGGCCACGCTCTCCAGCGATTGAGCTGGACGTGCACCTGCCGACGAAGAACCTCTCGAACCTCACCTCGGACTCAAAGAAGCTCAAGACGGTCATCTGGTACCACGGCGGCGGCCTCCTCCAGGGCAGCCGCAAGGCCCTGGGTCCACACATGCAGCGTGCAATCGAAAGGGAAGGCATTGCCCTCGTAGCCGTGGACTACAGGCACGCCCCGCAGGTGCGCCTCCCGGACATCCTGCACGACATTTCCCTCTCCTTCAAGTACGTCTTGTACACTCTCCCACGTCTCCTTGCTGAGGCAGCACCACACGCACCAGAGATTGACGTCTCCAAGGTCGTCGTCACGGGGTCCTCGGCCGGAGGCTGGCTCGCTCTCATGATCGGCCTCGGAATGCTGGAGCACGCCGGCGTCCGAGAGGAGGACAGGCAGAGGATCGTGGGTGTGGGCGCCATCTACCCCATCACCAACCCTAACGATGAGTTCTATGCTGGACCGCAGCAGCCCATGATGGAGCCCACCTGGCCCCAGAAGCGTGAGTTTCGGTAACAGCTTGGAGTGCTGGTGGTCGTGCCTATATGCGCGTTGTGACTTTGAGAAATGCTCTAATTTATACCCCATCTCGCCCCCGCTCATGCCATCACAGTTTTTGAGCAATTCAGCGACCCCGATGCGCCCGCTCAGTCGAACACGCCTGGAACGCCGCTCACGGAGCCTAGGGTGAGTCCCCATGCGAATGCAGTGTCGATCCTTCTTGGCGCGCATATATGCTAAGCACCCCCCGAATACCCGCACCGTTCCCACAGTTCCAATTCTACGTCTACGCTCAAAAGAATGGCATCGTTCAGAAGCTGCTGCTGACCGACGCGCAGATCCAAGAGGGCTGGCTGGACAAGACGAATGTTCTCAAGTACATTGCGGACAATGGCAGCTCCAAGGCACAGGGCTGGCCTTCGGTGTACATCACTCATGGCGACATCGACCAGGCTGTACCCGTCGCTCAGTCCCGAGATGCAGCAGCGGCTTTGACCAGCTTGGGTGTCTCGGTCGGATACGACGAAGAGAAGCGCAAGAACCACTTGTGGGACATGTTTGATGAGGAAGAGGACATGTCAGGATTGTGGGGATACGTCCGACGTACTCTCGGATGAGCTCATGAAGATGGGTATTGGCTGTAGATGCGTCCAAAGGTTTGGCAGTGGGTACCTTTGAAGGTAGATAGACCAAGCATAGCATGCGAGCACCAGCATATGGTGAATACTTGGGTTGCCCTCGTCTCGCTGCGGGAATGACCCTCTCCATGGATAAATAGCAACGGATTAGATGCGAACACTCTGACAGTACGATACAATGGTCTTCTCGTCATCGCTCCCGGCCTGAATTACCCCCTTGGCTGAGGTCTTTCTCTTTCATGTTATCCGTCATCCCGTCGTCCGTCGTCCGTCATCGTAGTCGTCGTTGGCCATTAGTGTATTGCGGACTGTCGCGTGCGCCAAGGGCCCGTACGGCGCAAGCCACGCGGCACACGCGGCAGCACGCGGCAGACACGTAGGCGTCGTGGGCGGGCGGAGTTTCACTCGGGCCTTGGCGAGGCACTGGAGCAGTCTCGTACTCCCGCTCCGACGCCCTCGCCCGCCTTCTTTCCTCGCACGGGGCGCCGGCTGGGAGTGAGTGGGGCGTTGGCGGTGCTGCGACGCACACGACGCACACGATGACGACGACGACGAGTTACTCTTTCCACGAATTATTCCTTTTGAATTTGGCTGCTTGATCGTATCACCGCAAAAGCTTTGTCTGGAGCCGCTCCCTTCCATCGATACCAGGGCTAACCAAGCGCACCCTCACAACTCACAGACACAATGGGCCGCAACGGCCCACTCGGCTCCTTCCGGGCCCTGGACGCCTTTTCCCGGCCCCTCGAAGACGTGCGAATCCGCTCTGCCTCGGGCGCTGCACTCACCCTCGCCTCCTTCTTCATCATCTTCATCCTCACAGTCTCCTCCTACATTGACTATCACCGCGTACAGCTCGACCATAATCTCGAAGTAGACAAGAGTCGTGGGGAGAAGCTCAGCGTAGACGTCGATATCACCTTTCCGAGAGTACCATGCTACCTCCTCAGCATAGACATCATGGACATCTCGGGCGAGCACCTCGACGATGTCAAGCAAGACATTAAGCGCACCAGGGTGGATCATAATGGGAGGGTCATCTCCGAGGCAAAGGGCGGCCTCAAGGGAGAGGCGGACCGCCTGGCCGCGACGAGGGGTAAAGACTTTTGTGGATCCTGCTATGGAGGAGAGCCGCCCTCGCAGAGCGGATGCTGTAACACTTGCGACGAGGTTAGGGAGGCCTACTCGCGCAAGGGATGGAGCTTCTCTGACCCTGAGCACATTGACCAGGTCAGTCACAAGATGCAGTAGTAGGTAGGCTGGCGAGCAACCGCTGAGGCACCTCTCGTTGACGCCGACCCTTTGCCTTCTCTTGCAGTGCGTTTCCGAGGGCTGGACAGAGAAGATCAAGGCACAGAACAAGGAAGGATGCCGCGTTACCGGTAAGCTCCACGTCAACAAGGTCGTCGGAAACTTCCACCTGTCGCCCGGGCGCTCCTTCTCCAAGAACAATGTCCACACCCACGACGTCGTGCCCTACCTCAAGGGCACCGGTGAAGAGCACCATGACTTTGGGCACATCATCCATACCTTCTCCTTCGGTGCCGAGGACGAGTTCACAAAGAACCCTTCCAAGGTCATGGGCAAGACCCTCAAGCAGCGACTGGGCATTAAGGACCCCCTCGAGAACCTCAAGGCCGATACGACGCACAGCGAGTACATGTTCCAGTACTTTACAAAGGTCGTAGCAACCGAGTACCGCAAGCTCAATGGAATGAGGCTCAGCACGTTCCAATATTCGGCCACGTCCTACGAGCGCGACTTGGCACCTCGCGCTATGATGCCTCCCGGTAAGGGCGGGCAATCCGACTCGGGCACGCACTCGCCCCACATGGTGCAGCACGGCTTCATGGGCGTGCCGGGCGTCTTCTTCGTGAGTGCCATTTGCACTTCCTTTCCTTTTCCAAGCATTCTCACCCCGCTCCCGCTGACCTTGACATGATCCACCTTCCCTCCCCCCCCCACCCCGCAGAACTACGAAATCTCCCCGCTCCGCACCGTCCACACAGAGTACCGCGTCCCCTTTTCGCGCTTCCTCTCCTCCCTCTGCTCCATCGTCGGTGGCGTCCTCACGCTCGCAGGCCTCCTCGACGCAGCCATCTGGAACTGGAGGATAAGGAGGAGCGCCGCTGACTCTTCGGGCGGTGTAGTCGGTGGGGGGATGAATGGATTCGGGTCGTATGGTATGGGCGGGAGGGGAGGGAAGCTCATTTGAGAGGAGGTGGGTGCGAGAGTGCGCCTTCCGCCAGTGCCCGTGCTATGCTAGGAGAGAAGAGAGAAGAGAAGGAGGGGCAATGTCAAATAGTCTATATGGTGAGGTGAGGTCCAGCTGCATGCAATGCAATGCAAACGACGTCGACTAAGCCTTCGCAGTGGATCGCAAGAAGAGTTCCGAGAGAGCCACAACGCGGGACGAGGACCAACCAATGGTGAGGTTGCAGAGTATGCGCTGCCGCTGCTGCTGGGGCTGCGATGCGATGCGCAGGCTTCGATCGACAAGGCGCAAGAGGAGGCCTTCCATGGTCATGGTCTTGTCGCTGCGGTTGCCTATTGCAGGCAAGGACAGGACAGAGCCCGGGACAGGGACAAGTACGACGCGGAAGACGTTGAGCGCAGCGCAGTAGCGATGCGCAGAGTGCACGTCTATCTCTACGGTTCAGAAGCTCGACGACGAGCTCGTCAAGTAGTCTGTATCTTCAAACTGCGCCGTTTTCGACCTACATTGAGCTGCTCGAGTCCCGGCCGGTCCCTGCCAACGCTGTTGCTCAAGGAAGCATCGGCGTGGCCGCGCCGTGCTCAACGACACCAGCAACGGCTTTGGCCCTGCTTCCTGGCTGGATTACCTCGTTGCCAGCCTCGTGATTCCAGTATGGGGCGACGCGACCGCTACAATTGGGATCAAGTCAATCCGGAGGTACCTACAGTCTGGCCAACGTTCCCTGTTATGAGCGTCCAGTCTGGCGCAGGTACCTACGTCGAGTTTGACATGGTTGTCACTACGGTCATGAGCAGTGTCTCTGATGGCTGGCCTTGTCTGCATACATACATCACGGAGGGTTAAGACGTTACCGCGCCCTGGCACAGTGCACGGACGCCAGGCAGTCGCAGACCATTCAGCTAAGGACGAGTAGTACGTACAGTCCAGGACGAAGGAGTGTGCAGACGCCATGAGAGGGCGGGGTACGTAACGCGGTAAATGCTAGATATAGGAACCGTCGTGCAAGTGCAGAGTGAAGGGGCGACGAGTGCTGCGGCGCAGTTTGTGATGAGGCTATAGCGTACAAGGAAGAAGCGGAAGCTCCTATTGACTGGAGCTCTGCGCATACTTACTTGGGCAATGAACGGAATGTGCTATTAGCGAGTCGAGTCGATTCGGCGCGGTGCCACGTTGTCTGTCCCGGTACTTCCTTAGCTCAGGGTCAGGCGATACGAAGTAGTCAGCTACTCGGTCGGAATGGAGGAGCCCCAAATGAGGGTACAAGCATTCCGTTCCCTTTCGCGATTCCTTATACCAAGGGAGGGCTCGCATTGACTGGAGCCCTGCCTAGGCGAGAGAAGGAGTTCTCCACTCGTGTAATGTGTACCTAGGTCTAATGCGTCAGCAAAGTCTTCGACACAGAAGTCGCTGCAAGAAGATGTCCGGGTGTCTTCAGACCGTTGCGGGATGCGCACAGAGCCGAGAGCTCATTTCTCAAAGGGACGAGCTGTCGAGTGGTGGGCTACCATGCTCCATCGGCCTTTTGCGTTCAAAGGCCGAGCGCAGGATCCCTCCCTCCTCTCCGGCTTTCTGAGGCTGTGGCGCAGCATTGTCCAGGGAGGTGTTTGCTCTTGCAGCAGGTAGGTGCATCAAGGTTCTGAGCGGGCCAGAAAGACTACCAAAGCTACCGTGAGTCCTCGAGTCCGCTGCCGGTATCGTCCACTGCGGCACCCGCCTCTAGCTCTTATCGCGCTTAGTCTGATCACCAACCCCGGCCAATACGAGACTGCTACGTCGCCGAATACGGGCTTGAGAATGGGATGCCCGGCCTCGCATCCGACCCTCGGCACGGTAAGATGTGTCAGAGAGACACCTTCGATGGACGCATCTCACCTCGCGATCTGTGCTGACCGTCTCGTCTCGACTCGACCCGGAACATCGGGTCAGGAGGACTATTGTACAATAGCCGAGCCGGAGCCCAAGGCGACGCCTCGCTTCCGAGGTAAGTCAGTGCGAAGGGAGCGTTAGCACAGCCAAGGAATGGAGAGAATGGCCCGGTCTTGCCATGCTCTTTTCTTCCTGGCAGGTGTGTGGGTGGGTGCCGGCCTGGAACAACCGACCATGCTTTGCTGTGTTGGTGCTGTGTCCGTGCGTGCGGGCGTGTGGGCCGCGGCCGCGTGACAAAGGTAGGTAGGTGCCTGGGAATGACAACCGGAAGTTGCTCTCCACCCACCGCGAAGCTGCGACTTGCTGCGTCTCTTGCACTGTACCGCTATGTGGGTGGTGGATGGGCAGCTGCAACTTGCTACTTGCCCCACTCCCCCCTCTCCCCTTGCGTCCGCGTCACGTTTGGCATTCACTTCACTCATTGTGCACAATGCTTGCCTTGCCGGCCTTTAGCGGGCGTGCTGAGGTGGGGCTGTGCCCACGCTACGCTGGAGCCAACTTGTCTGTGCTCCGCAGAAGTCGAGCCACACAAGACAAGACGGGGCTAAGCCACGACGCTAGCTTCCTCGCCTCAACGGCGTTCGAAGCAAACCGCAATATCGGATCCCTATGTACCCTCTGACCATATCCGAGACTCCTGTCAGTCTCGCTCGTGTTGGCGGCGAAGCAATCTTCACTCGTGGCCCTCCCACGAGTCTGAGTCTCGGCAGTCGGCCTTTGGTGCGATGTCAGCAAGCCCGCCGGGCGCGGGAAAACGCGGGTATTGTAGAGAAGCAAAGAGGACGACCGAGAGGCGCTCGCTGCGTTCCCAATCCGTCCAGCCCAGAAGCCCGTGAGAGCGCCTTAACCCTTGAGCGACCTTGGCATTGCATCGCATCGTGTCAGAGAGTTGGCGTCGTCCGTACGATATTCGCCGGTAAAACCCATCAGCCGCAGCGACGCCGAAGTGAACCGTCGGACTGTACTGTACTGTACACTACGTGCCCTTCTGGTGAGACAGTGCGCCAGCAGCTTTCTTTCGACCGATCGATCCGTACGACTCTGTCTTGCCCGTTCGATGTCATGCTGAAGCGAGGATTAGTGCTCATCCATCGTTCCGCCGAGACGCGCGCATAATCCCGTGGCCCGTGGCCCGTGTTCCACAACAAGGAAGAAACCGACTCAGGCCCGCTTCCATGGCATCCTTACTGTTACATACGGCGCAGACCGCAGACCCCGACACACACCAAAGCGGAGCACCTCCCCCCTCCCCCTCGCAGAGACGCTGCAGCGGGACACTCGTGGCGCAATTCCATTTCAATGGCATGGCATGGCAATGCAGGCTCCACGGTAGAGCGTAGCCTTATTGTAGTGCGGGAGGTTCCACCGCGCAGGGCGGGACAAAAGGCTCTTCTTCCTCGGCGTCATGGCGTCACGTCAGGCGCGTGCACTTCGGCTGGCCGCGACGCCCGCACATTGCTTGACTTCGCTTCGCTTCGCTTTGCTTTGCTATGCTCCCCTGTACCGGAACGTAGACGCTGACTGAGGCGAGGCGAGTGGGAGCTGCCTCTCGTTGCGTTTGCGTAAGTATCGTACCCATGCTTCCCGCAGCAAAGCGCAGCCTGCCCGTTTCTGTGTGTTTTCGCACGCAAGGGGCAGTGGCAGTGGAATGGCAGTCCCATTTCCAGTCCCGCAAGTCTGGGTCGCGTCTCTGTATGCTTATTGAGTGATGGCGTCAGCCATGTTTCCCAGCTAGCTGCGGCATCCGAGGCCGTGCTTTGTCGTCGGCTACTCCCCACACTGCGGCGAAGACGACGTTTGCCTACCCTCGGACAGCAGTGAGCTGACGTACGTACTGTATCCTACCCGTCGCAGCGCAGAGCACAGCACAGCACAGCGGAGCGGACCAACCGGAGCTGCATCTTGCTCGCTGCTTATCATGACCATGACTTCGAGCACGGCACGGGCCGAATGACACCCCACCTTACCTTGCGCCAAGCCATTGCTGCAATAAAGCTCGGAAACTACGAGGAGCACCATGAATGAGCGGAGACAAAGGCGGCGGCCCGCGGTGTCCCGGTCGGTGGTCATGTCACACGGGACCGCTTCTTGCTTTGCTCTGGGTTTGGGGCGTGGAACGTGGGGCGTGGAGCGTGTTCTAGAGCAATGCACAGTCCTGTGCGCTTGCTTGCTGCGCCACAATTGCAGAGCAGCGCCGCCGCGCCTGTGCCTGTGCTGCGAGTGAATGAATGCAAGGCGACTTTATTTGCGTTGGTCGGGAAGGATGGCATCGCATCGTAAGCAACGCAGAAAAATTCGAGCTTTATTTTCTGTTTGAAGGTCCAGGGCTTTACCCATGCGCCACACTCATACAAGACTCGCACGACTGCTATTGTACTCCACGCACAACGCCTCGTCGAGGGACTTTTGTGGGAACTTTGAAAAGCCGAGAGTTCTGCGTAAGTAGCAATCTAGTGCACGCGGCCGGGAATATGGACGCAGTCTGCTGTTCCCGAGACAACTCCAAGTCCCGTAAATGTTACTATTCGTGTGCATGAGCTCGTACGTTCTAGCCTTGACTAGGGCCAGGTTCAGGCAGAGGAAATCGTATGGTCTCGCTGCCAGTGTGTGATTAGAGAGACCATCTCCAGTCGCGGCCGCGGCCCAAGACCCCGCCCGTCTTTGCTGTTGGCCCCACGTCGCTGGCGGGAACCTGACATCAACGAGTCGGGCCGCCGAGCTTCAGAGTTGCCCGCCGAGGAAGGCCGTTGGGAAACGCTGCAAGCTGGCGACAACGCCGCAAAGACCGGAATTCCCAGCAAAGTGTGATGGCTTGGCTTGGCCTGGCCGCCATAGCCAAGGCACGCATGCTCGCAGCCAGACGGGCAATGCTGGCCGTGGCGTCTCGGAACTCCGCTACCATCAACGTCAGCTCAGCGAGCCCACGGTGCTGCAGCAAGGGACAGGGTGTATCGAGCGTCGCTGCTATGCTTTGCAAGCATGCTCCCTTACACGCACGAGCTCGCAGCGGCGGTAGTCAGCGTTGCCTGGGCTCAGAGCAACACTGCCACCTCTCGCCACCACTCGTGACGGATGTATGCCCTGGTCCACACGATCCTCGAATGGCGGTGTTGACCGTTGCATTATGTACAATATTACACACCAGGGCGTGTCCGATGCTCCCAGGCTGTGCGCCGTGCAGCCACGGAGTTTCCAGCCTGTCGACACCTTTTTACGAGACAAGCAAGCCAAGGCTGCTCCGGCCGTTCCCCTCCGGAAAGTGTGGTGACCGCACCTACCGCCGACCCTGGAGCGGACTCAACGCGGAAAAATCTGGAGTGGGCCAACCAAACTCGCCACCGTTTCCCAAGCAGCGACGGTAAATCAGGGGCCCGATCGCGAGGTTCGGTGCGGGGTGTTGTACTGAGCTTGGCGGAGATTGACGGCGCCCGTGTGTGTTGCCGACAAGACCAAACAAGGAACAAAGGAGTGGCCAATGGAGGCGAGGCGAGGCGAGGCGAGGCCTCGCATGTACGCCCTTATGCCCTTGGACGGAATGGGAGTGGCGACGGTCAGTGAGACGCCGAGCTTCATCGCTATCTCGAGGCGCGTGGGGAGTGAGTGCACTGAGCGCGTGCAGGCACGGACCACGCCAGCATGGCCAGACTGCCGTCTCGGACGGAAGGGGGCGATGTCTCAGAAGTGATTCCGTCCCCAGGGAGCGGACAACAGGGTCTCAGTTTGTTGTGAGCAGGGGCACGGGAGCGCAGACCCGTGCAAAAAAAAGACGCCGTGACGGGACAGTGAGGGAATAGTCATCGTCACATGGCATGTGTGGACCAAGACGACGGGCCAGCACTCGTTCCTGCTTACCAGAGTTGAGGATCAAGGGGTAGCCTCTGGCAGCTTCGATCCCGAGCGAACGGGGGGTTGTGAGATCGGACGAGCGTGCAAAGCGCCAGGAGGCCCGGCGCCGAACCAGAGTACCTATGTAACGCATTTAGCGCAGAGTGAGCGCAGCAGGCCGTACAAGGGCGAGGGTAGCGGAAAGGGTCACCCAGAGGCGTGACTAGACGTAAGATTGTGTCGACTGGCACGGGACGCGATGATGCTTGCTGGCCGCTGACGTGATGTCTGGTTGGCAAGTACCAGCGCCCGCATTTCCGCGTTTGCTCGTCAGAGGCGCTGGTAATTCCCGCCAGCCAGCCTTCTATGCCTTTAAAGCTGCGGATGTGTCTCGCATCGCATAGGCACGCACGAACTTGCACGGCACGGCAAGGCTTGTGCTTCAAGTTGCGACGTATGTGGAAGTTGAGGCAAGAATCGCCGTCTCCGTCTTATATGAGCGGGTTAGACTTCTTCCCGAAGTACGAACAAAGTCCGCTCTGGTGTCCGACGGGGTGCACATCACCGTCGTTACCTATGTGTCGATACCGAGGGAGCGACTTTGATGACACTTGCGCCCGTTGCTGGCAGTTGCGCCCATTGCTGGCACCGAGGGCGTTGGTGGGCTGGGGGGCGGGGAAACGCATGCCGGGGTTTGTAGCGCGCATAGGTGGGCGCAAACGGTAGAGTGCCGTCCTTGTCGTGCTATGCTAGGGGTGGTTTTGCGTGCGGAAATTAGTACTCAGCGGCTGCATGACGACGCTGTCGATGGCTGCAGCCTGTCATCATTGCTGGGGCACCGTACAGGCGAGGAGGAGCATTGCAAGCCTTGTGGGAAGAGGGGCGCAGGAAGGCGCGCGTGGGTAGCGCTGTCCAGTGCTGTGGAAAAGGCGAGATGGGGCACTTGCGGTCACCAAGGAAGTGGGCGATGGCACTGCTGGCGTCTTCGTCTTCTCCCTTGGCCCCGTTCGCCCCGACCGGAGAAATTCCAACGTCCGAAGGTGCCCCGGGAAGGAGGCTGGGAAGAAAGCCCTTGCCTGATTAGACGACCGCCCCGAGGGTCTGGCGATTCGATGCATGTGCTGCGAAGCGTGGGATGCGATGCGATGCGGTTGTCAGCTGGGCGCGGGAGGGGCGCGGGATTGAAGCGGGTCAACCACGTTGAAAGCCAGGAGACATTCGCCTGGGATCGTCGTCTTCAATCAGGGTCTCCCGCACGCGCGCGCGGTCAGCTCGGGAGGGTCCAATTGGGGGTCCACCCGCCGCGCGTGCGGACGAATGACATTGGACGAAAGTGGACATGGACAATTGGGGGGGGGGAGCGAGACCGCCCGGAGGGAAGGAAGCCCCAGTCAGCCTCGGTGCCGCGCTTTCGACGTCAAGGTGGTCAGTGCACACACGCACCGCCAGCAAAGCACCTCTGACCTGGGCTCAAGTGCTGCGCAACGTGGTGTCGCCGCTCGCTCCGTGGGGACGACGCAAGTTCTGCGCGCCGGTTGACCCGGCCGCACGCGTCTGCTTGCTTAGCCGCTGCGTGAATGGGTGAAATGGTCGCACGCGTCCCGGCCAATTGCGTCGAGTTCAACACTAACCTAGTGCCCGCGCTCGCGCGTTTCTCGAGGGCCCACGCTGCGCCTGCGCCTGCGCCTTGCGCTGCACTTTCACTGCACGTCGCTGGACCCGCGTGGCGCGCGTCGCAACCTTCGATGGTCGCGTCCGCGCCAACTGGCTCCCTTTTTTCCCCCCCGCAAACCCACGACCCCCTTTTCCCCGTCGCGTCGATGAAGAAGGATCGATCCCGGCGACACGTCCTTCTGCAGATGCAGTTGCGGGACAGTACTGCTTACTTTGGCGGGGCGAGAAAAAGGACGGGACAGATAATCAGCGCGGCCCTCCCGGCCCAAGTCATTTGGTGAGTAGACGTCCTTCACCTTTCTCACGAGACGGCGGCGTCTGAAACTGAGGGCTGCCACCAAAAAAAAGTCGGCCCGAACCAGCCCTGCTCTACACTGCCTTGCCTTGGTCGCCTCCTTGCCTGCTTGCACTCCGCTGGTACTGCGCCGTCGTCGCCGCCGCCGCCGCCGTCAGCCTTGCCTGCTAGATCTTGTGCCCGGCCCCACCTCTCTCCCTCGTCCCAAGAGGGCTGCGTGCCTCCGAAATGCATGGAATCGAAAGTTTGCTCACTCTGCCTCGCCTGTAAGAGGCCTTGCTCGTGCGTGCAGCCGCACCCGCGTGTTGCGCAATTGAGGCCCCGCCGCTCGTTGCCCTCACCCTACCTTGCCCTGCCTCGCCTCGCCCTGCCCTGCCCTGCCTGGCGCTGCTCCAACCTTGCTGTGCCTCGCACTTGCCCCGCCTTACTCGGGCACATTGCAGGCGCAGGCAGGCAGGCCCACCGAACTATTGTACGGCTGCCCCCGGCCCCCCTTGTGGTAATGTCGCGGGTGGCCAACGACCCGCTCGCTCGTTTCCATTTGGGCCCTGTCAATCACTGGACCCCCTTTTGGGTCCAGCGACGGACGCTTGGCGCACAGGCACTGCACCAGCCCACTCTAGCCCGACCCCCCAGAGTGGCGTGTGCGCGAGTACGCCCGCCCCCACCCCCTCTGCGTCGACTCGCCGCCTAGCCCGATCTTGAGAGCCGGCGATCTGAGAGGATATGAGCAGGGCGCTCCAAGTGTCCAACGTCAATCACACGCTCACCTGTCTCGTCTCGACGGCTTTCGTTCTCTTCTCTGTCCCATTAGAGGATTCCTTTCTGCTGCTTGCTCTTCCTTGCAAACTCTCTTCCTCGTCGATTCGACTTACCCCACAGCACATCCCATTCGCCGCCTCTCTCTCTCTCTCTCTCTCTCTCTTCTACGTAGTGGAGAATCTCTTCTCTCGTCACAATCGAATCCCTCGCTCTCACTCTCCTTCTCACCCACACCTGTCGCACGCAGACGACCCAGACCATCTGAACTTGCACTTGATTCCGCTCGACGACGACGACGACGACGACGACGACGACGACGACTTCCCATCCTTCCTCACACTTTTCTCGCATTCCTTTCCACTGTGCGCAAACGCCTGTACGCAACGCCTGTGCACAACTTCACCTCCTTCTGCCTGCCTCTCGTGAGTAGACTCGGCGTGGACTCAGCCCACGCCACACCACACGGCGCCTCCGGCAAACGCACCACACGGACCACTGATGCCTACGACGCCTTGCACGGCCCCCCTCCGCCGCCCGCTGTCCACGCGATCACCGATCGGCTTGTCCCGACCGCACAGACCTCGATCTCAGACGCTTTTGCATTGGCCCCTGTCTTGACAGCGCACAACTACTTTGCATTGCCACTGCAGTCACAGTCTGCTAAATCAAGGAACCGACCATCATTATCACGCATCACCGAGTTGCACCCGTGACGAGCAGCTGGACCCTACCCGCTGCCACCTCACAGCCAGCCTACTAGCACCATGGCTCCCCGCGATACACAAATGGTCGACGCCACCTCTTCCTCTTCGTCGACCGAACACCACCACCGGACATCTTCGCAACCCTCTTCCACCCACTTCGCATCAAAAGACACCGCCTTCCACAAGTCTTCCTCCATTCAGCGGCTACCTCTTCGCGAAACATTGACCCAGCAAAGCTTACGAGACATGCAGGCATTCCGCAAAGACTCTGTGGGCGACTCTCACTGGCAGCTCATCGGAGTCGACGGTGCAGACCGCGGCGAAAACGAGTATCAGTCATTGGAAGAAGTATGCGAGCAAGCAAAGGCAAGGATGCCTGCGTCTGCTCGTATGGGCCTCCCCGCATCCTATTCTGGCTGCTCCATCGACTCTTCCGCATCTGAATCTTCCTATGACACAGAAGAACCTGAACTGTCCAGGTCCCTCGAGTCCACTCGCAGCTTCTATCCCGTCACACCCGCCAAGAGCACTTTTGCCACCTCTGTCAACACTAGCTCAGGGCACACCTCGAGCGGCTCGCCCGCCATCACCGTCGGCGGTGTATACCTCGACGAGGCGCACAACGGTGACCGCTTCACCACATCGCCCCAGAGCGACCCCTTCAAGGCTTCGCCCAGGCATCAGGCCTTGCACGAGTCCCCTCGGTCAGGTGGTCCCATGCCACTGCTTTACCGTGACTCTGCAGAGCGCTCCGAGTCTTTGCGTTCCTCTACATCGCCACCACAGGGAGCTCGAGCTTCCCTCGGTCAGAGTCTAGGACTTTCTTTCAAGGGCACCAAGACGGGCCCCACCATTCCCGCCAACGGGTCGCCACTCTCTGCCCGCACCGACTTGCCGCAGATTTCTGAAGACGGTTCTACCTCTGATTCGTTTACCTTCAAGACGTCACAACCGTCCAATCTGGCGGCAAGAAGAAAGTTGCCACCCCTCGCAATTCGAGGCTCCGCAACATCGCCCAGGAGCGCCTCGACGTCAAGGACGGTCAACATGCCACACACCCCTGGTGGATCCATCTTTGCAGGAGCCCGTGACGGTGCGGCGACTGGCGGTGCGAACACGCCAGTCAGTCCCTTTATCCCGCCCACGCCGCTCGTG
This sequence comes from Quambalaria eucalypti, assembly GCA_004016185.1. Taxonomy (NCBI): domain Eukaryota; kingdom Fungi; phylum Basidiomycota; class Exobasidiomycetes; order Microstromatales; family Quambalariaceae; genus Quambalaria; species Quambalaria eucalypti. The sequence continues at coordinate 19,929 of RRYC01000432.1, forward strand.
GCCGCTCGCGACAGCCTGTTCAACTCGACGCAGACGCCCACTCGATGCGCCGCTCAGAAGAGAGGCAGCCTCCCCAATATCTTTGCACCTCGCTCACCTATGCAGCGCCAAGGCTCGCTGGGCCCAATGTCGCCCCTGTCGCGAGACTTTGCGGCCGTGAGCGTGCAGTCGAGCTCTTCGGCCTCGTCTTCCAGCCAAGTGAGCTCTCAGGCAAGCTTCAGCTCCCAGGACAGTGGATGGAACTCTGCCTCAACGGCGCCAACACCGCCCTTTTCACCTCTGGCAGTCTCGACGCCGCTTCCTGAAGACGAAGGCTTCTGCACTTCTCGCAAATCCAGCGCATCGAGCTCAGTCGCTGTCGTCTCCTCTGGCAGGGCCAGTAAGCGGAGCAAAGATGGCGAGCTCGAGGGACCTACCCGCCCCAAGCTTCTCAAGAGCATGTCTACCACTCGTGTCTCGCCTTATCCGACCACTAACCAGACCTTTACCGGCTCACCGCGCAAGTCGGACGTTGGGCCTCTCGCAAAGGCCCTTCTCTCGCCTCCGTCTGCGACGTCGATGGAGAAGAGCATCTCCGCGCCTCAACACCCCTCGGAGCCCAAGACGGAATCGGCGAGACACCTTGCCAAGCGTGCGCTGCACCCCGTCTTCGAAGCCAATTACACCCTCGGAGACGAGCTCGGCAGCGGAGGCTTCGGCTTCGTTGTTGGTGCCCACCGTAAATTCGATGGCCGACCCGTGGCAGTCAAGTTCATTTGGAAGAACAAGGTCCCCAGCCACGGATGGGTGCGCGACCCAACCTTTGGCGTCATTCCCCTCGAAGCCTTTGTGCTGCGTGTCGTCGACCACCCTTGCGTCGTCAAGTTCATCGATCTCTTCGATGACGACGCCTTTTTCTACCTTGTCATGGAAATGCACGGTACCCCTTGGAAAGCTCCAGAACAAGTCCAAGCTGAGGCCAGTGTTCCTCCGAGCGTGACCGTCTATGCACCCGACAGCAACAAGCCCTCTGAGGCCATTGTTGCCACGGACGGCATGGAGTCCTCTGCATCTCCACTTCCACTCCCATTGCTTGCCTCTCCGGAAGAAAGCAAGCTCACGCCCCCCGCACGTCCAGCAGCAATGGAGCGTCGCAGCTCCCGCGATCTCTTTGAGTGCATCGAGCAACACACTCGCCTGTCTGAAGATGTCGCTGCTTGGGTGTTTGCTCAGATTGTCGAGGCAGTGTATTACCTGGCCAAGCTAGGTATCTGCCACCGCGACATCAAGGATGAAAACTGTGTCATCGACTCCGACTGGAACGTGAAGCTCATTGACTTTGGGTCGGCCGTCATCAGCGATCCACGCAAGCCTGCGCCATACTTTGACCGCTTCTTTGGCACCATGACGTTTGCCAGCTCGGAGATCTTGCAAGGACAGCACTACCGTGCGCCCAATGCAGAGGTCTGGAGTCTCGGAGTACTCCTCAGCATTCTGCTCAGCGGCGAATGCCCATTTTCAGAGCCATCGGCTGCCATCAAGGGCAACATTTCTTCTCGCATCAAAAGCTCCTGGTCTCCAGAGGCATACAACCTTTTGTGTGGATGCGTGCAGGTCGACCCGGACAGGCGAGCAACGATCTCGCAAGTGAGAGACCACCCCTGGGTTCGACGCGCTTGGCAACGAAAGGGGCTGCGCCGCCCCTCGCCCCCCCAACTGTTCTGAGGCGGTCCCCGCCTTCAAGCAGGTCACCATCTTCGCACATCGCTCGGCCACGAGCGCAAACAATTTCCCGAACAGGACACTTTCTTCACTCTCTCCAAGTCACTCTCGCTTTTGCCGCGTCACTATTCATCTATTTTAATCAAACGGGCTCTTTCGCTGCAGGTCCCAGCGAGCCCTGGACCAAAAACAGGAAAAGACCTCCATCCGGGTCAACCTGTATTTCATACCACTGCCTTGTGGCACTGCCGCCCGCTGTCATGCCCACCATCGGCGCACAGCGGACAGGTGCCTTCATTTTCACTTCACGGAATTTCCTTTCATACCTTGCATCGCAATCCCGGCTCCACACAATGATTACGACCCCGTATCGGCCCCTCATCTGTTTCACAATGTATTTCTACCCCAATTAAGAGCTAGCCAGTCGCTATCTCCGAGGCGGGCCTGAGCCCACTGCCAGACGAGACAAGCTCCTCGCTGCTCCACCAGACCGAGCACACACACACACAACCAGTCCCCCGTCCACGCTCCCGCCCACGCCCTGCATATGGTCCTTTATGTTATCTCGACCCGTATCTAATTAGTCCATTGTCCCTTTTGCGGAATCGATTCTTTTGCCCAGTCCAGTCCAGTCCAGTCCAGCCGAGCGAGCCCATCGATTTGACTTTCGTCGCCCGAACAAGTCACTTTCCGCGCTTGCCTGCCCTTTGTCCGATTCTCACTCCTAATGTCTCTTTTCCTTTCGTTTTCGCTTTCGCGAACCTGTATCTCATTATCTTCAGCGCACTGTGAGGACCTCTCTTAGCCTCCTTCCAATCGTCTGCTCCATGTCCGATGGCAATTCCGCTCCGTTCGCTTTCACCACTCAGTCCAGAAGCGGGCGGGCGGTTGTGGTGAGGGTGGGCAAAGCCAACCAACCTCATAAAGTACACTGCACCTTGCACCTTGCACCTTGCACCTTGCACCTTGCACCTTGCACCTTGCACCTTGCACCTTGCACCTTGCACCCTGCACAGACAGCAAGCAACCTTCGCTCGATCTTGACCTTCGCATAAGATTGGAGAGCTTCGAAGCTTCGAACAAGCAAGATCGAGGATGGGAACGGGGAACGCAGTGCGGTGTACAATTGGCGAGAGACAGCGAGGGGAGAAGAGGGGAGCAAAATCGGGGACTTACAAGCACACTTGCACTTCTTTGGATAAGGGTGGGTGGGGAGCAGGAAAGGAAGCCAGACCAGACCAGACCAGACCGAGCCAAACCAAATCAAGGGAAAAACGGGACAGGACAGGACAGGGCAGACAAAGTCGTACAAGGGGAGCGTTGGGAGCGTGGGGAGAGGCGAGCGGAGCAGAATGGGGGCGCATTGCGTGTGTGCGCGTCTTTGTTTGTGTGTTTGTGTGTTTGTGTGTGTGTGTGTGTGTGTGTGTGTGGTGGTGGGGATAGGAGTGGGAGAGGCATGCGAGTGAAGAGTGTATGTATGTGTCTTGTGTGAGAGGGGGGAGAGTGGTAGATCGTCGAGTGTGGACTAAGCAGCGGATTGGATGGGAGGGGAATAGTCGGCGTGACGGGGCGAGAAAAGCGTCGAGCGTGGCCGGACCTTGGCGGTGTCCGCATGAGGTCTGCGCACAGGAGTGGAGAGGGGGATAGTGGGAGACATGAGAGGGGGGGAGGGGGGCGACGAGCATTTTACACAACGCTTCGTCGTCACCGTACCGCACCGCACCACAACGCGCGGCAATGACCGTGGTCAAACCCAACTGTACTCGCATCGCAGCAGGTCACAACCAAACGTGCGCGATACACACGTAAAGATGGGCCCGCAACCATGATGCTGTTCTATACAATGACTTGAACGCAGCGACGTTCCGCCTGGCACGGAAAAAGAAACACTTCTTTGAGACAATGGTCCGAGAACAACAGTCTCAGGAAGACATACCTGTCACGCCCCGTAGCGCCGACAACCGATCAGCAGTCGAGCTGAAGCTGACAGCATTCCGCACAAACGAGCGATGCATCGGAAAGGGAGCTGGTGGAGTGATTCCGACCGTGATGGCGGGGATCGCAGCATCGACGTCCTTGGACTCGCAAGCAGAGCCGTCGGCAGAGGACGTCGGCGCTTTGGTGGCTTCAGCAGCCAGCTTTTCGAGCGACCTTGTGACAGCCCGACCGTCCAATGGGCCGGGAGGCGCTTCAATGGCACTGTCAAAGGCCTTGAAGGGCGCGTCGTCGGAATTGCTACGGGCAAGACTAGAGCGATAGGGCAGCTTCGACGTGCTCGCCGTTGCCTCTGTAGAGGCGCTTTGCTTTGCGGGCGTCGGAGTCGACGCCCCAGAGTTGGACGAGCAAATCGATGAGGCGGGAGAGTGGGGAGCGGCAGATACGGCCGGCTTGAGTTTTGCAACCGCCGATGGCAGGGGAGCGCACTGAGCACCCAGAGCGGCCCGTGCCCCCGTGACGCTGGAGAGCCTTGCGTCGGCGAGTTTGCGGGTCCAGCGCTCCCATTCGCCATGCTGGAAGTTCAGGTCCCACTTGATGGCGCTGAGAAACTCCCGCTCGACGGCGCCAAGCTCCTTGGACGGAAGCCCGGTGAGCTTGGCCCACGCCTTGTTGGAGTAGTTCTTGTCTTGCAAGAATTTCGCGGCCACCATGATTGAGGCCAAGAACATTCGACGGCCGCAAAGAAGGGGGTGAAGGACGCCTGCTCGATCTTGTCGCATGAGAGCCTGCACGGGGTCCTCTTCTTTTCGCGGCACGCCCATGAACATCATGCGCTGATGCCTGACGGCCGGAGCCGCGCGGAGACAGTAGAGCAGAGCGGCTTGCAGAGTGGAGCAGGAAGTGCGACTTCGACGCAGGGTCTCGCGGATGAAGATGCCCAGGGGGAGGCCACTAGCCGTGCAAGGGATTTCCTTTTGATGCAACGGTGCGTGCCAGATGGCATCGATGGTGGCAACGGCGGCATCTGATAAGGTTCACGCAAATCACACAGACCAGGGCGCAAAATCCGTGGAACGTAGACGTTAGCAAAGTGCTCGATGGGTATATGCGAGTGTCTAGCAAACTAATCCCGGTATACTCCATGATGGCTGACAGTGGCAGTCGTCCGTTACACAAACACAACACTCGAAGACTCACCAACGAAATGATCCCGTAGATTGCCCTTGGCGGCGGCAGCGGCAGAGAGCGAAGGTTCGGCGAAGCCAGCAGAACGCGAAGTGGCGACTGGATCTAGCTCTTCCGGCGTCTGCTCTCTGCTGTGGATACCAAATGCCTGGACGGCGCCACCGAGGCCGGCGACGTCGGCATCGCTCTTGGTGTGAGAAGTGGTGGTGGATGAGGAGTGGCAACCACCAGCGGCGGCGACAAAGGAAGCGCAAGAAGAAGGAGCGGATGCTTCGAGATGCTGCACCGAGGGGGCGGTGCAAGCGGTATCCTGGAGTGCGCAGCGCAAAGCTTTCCGCTTTGCGGCGCTAGGTGATGGACAAGAGCGATCCTTTTCTTCTTCGGGCGAGGAGTGATAGGAGACGGAAGTGGCGGGGGAGTCGGCGTAGCTGGAGTAGTGGGAAGGAGAGGCAGAATATCCCGAGGTGGCACTGTCGGATGAGTAGTCGGTGGAGGAGGAAGAAGAGTTGGATCGAGACCGTTTGCCACACAAGGATGCGGTGCTGACGTTGAGATGAGTGGAAAGCAGAGAAGACTTGACATCGTCGCTGCGAAGGAAAGATGATGACCCTGAATTCGTCGAGAGGGGATTGGGCGAAGTGGAGTCATACCGCCGGTAGGGCAGGGCGGCCGCCGTGGTGGCCGCCCGAGTGCACTCGTCGGCGAATGCCATCTGGACAGCAAAGTTCCGAGAGAGGAGGGAGGAGAATTACCTGAGGTGGAATATGTTGGCGGAATGCGTGGGGATGACCGAGTTCCGCGCGAAAACGCGTGTGCTGCTTAGAGTACAGATGATGCAAGAGGCGCAAATGGCAAAGGGTGCGACGGGTATCGCCACGACAGGGAAAGTCGACGATGCGCAGAGCTTCGATGAAGAAAAGCGTAGCGACTGGCCCTCGGTCAATACGAAACGAGTTGTTTGTCGTACGAAAAGGGTGATGCGGCCGATTACCTTGAGGAGTCGAGCGCTCGAAGAAGCAGAAGATGTATGCAGAGGGACAGAAATGTAAAGAGCCGGTACGTGAAGAGATTGACGGCTAAGTGGACGACTTTGGTGAAAAGCGTCCGTTATCCGTTGAAGGGGGAAAGTCGGAAAGGAGACTGCGGGCAGAAGCAAGTGGTAGCTATGCTATGCCCTGTTGTAGCTGTTGTTGAACGTAGACCTTTGAGGATGATACCAACGATGAGCGGCGACCAGAGAGGCAAGGCAATGCTCTCGTATGCCTAATCTTGACTTGAGGCGAGGAGTGTCAACTAGACGTCGACGTGGACAGCCGTGGCAAATGAAGAGAGCAACGAGTATGTACAGAGGAAACTGTAAGACGCGCTGCTAAGAGTTCTGCGGTGACTGAGCCAATCGGTGACAGTTGGGCTGAAGAGTTGGGGTTTGTGCTTTGGGTGTTCGTGGCAATGTTTCGGAGTGACAACGATTCGTCTGGTTGGAGTTCGAGCGTGTCTCGAGCGTAAACTGATGTCTGGGTCGCATTTAATGCGCCCAGACGGGGGCGACGGTGGCGATGATGAACATGTTTTGGTATTGGGTGTATTGGTGCTCGTTTGTGTGTTGTAAAGAGAAGGGAGGCCCGCAGAACTATTGCTCGTCGAGGCACAAGGGTGGTGGTGGTGGGTGGGGTGGCGATCGAAAGTTGGGGGCGAGTGGAATCAGGTTGGCTGAGCCCTGGGTGTGGGTGCCACAGTCGGGAAGCTGAAGCGATGGCGCGAGGAGTCACAGAGAGGACTTCCTGGGTGGCGTCGAATGGCGTGGCCGCGTTGTTGTTGCTGAGCTGAGTGGAGTTGGCACAGGGGTGGATGATCGAATGCCTTGACCTTGACCTTGACGATTGGTGAGAGAGAAGTGAATCGTCGTCGGGAGGCAGAGTCGTCCGAGTGGGAGCGGGCTAGTCGGCGGTGCAAAGAGTGATTCGGGCCCCTTGATATTGGTTCGTCTATGCTGCGCTCGCGGGTCGTCGGGTGGGTGTTCCATCTGATCCCCCTCGAGTCAATCGATGATATTTGCCATTTCTCTCTCTCTCTTCGCTCTCCCTCAGGGCCGTCGTCTGGTCGTCAGGCGGTTGTCGCCGCCCCCGCCACCCACTTGCCACTCGCCCCCGCCACCAACCCTCGCCACTTGGCCGGCCTTGTCTGGTGCTGTTCGTGCAGCATGCGCCTGCGCCTGTGCGGTGCCCAGTGCGTGCGTGCGTTTCGTGCGTGTGCGTGCGTGGGTGCCTGCCTGCCAGCCAGCCAGCTCTCCCATCTGCCTCAGCCTGCCGCTCACCAGCCCTAGGGCGCGCGCCGAGTCAACGAGTCACCGAGTCACACACCCACGCACCACCGCACCGCACCTCAATCGCACCGCCCTCTGTTGTCTCGCGCCGCGCCTCCCGGGCCGGCTGATCCGCGTCGACGTCCACGGCGCGCGCAGCGAATCCCACACTCTGCCTCTGCTCTGGTGCCTGATCGCCTGTGCTTGCCCTTTACGCCGAGGCCCGGATTTGCGCTGAGCGCCAGCTGCCTTGTCAGCCTCTGTCCCACCGCTGTCTCGCCCTCTCCGGAAGCCGCCGATGCTGAGATGCTGCGCTTTGCTGCCTAGCCTCCGGGCCCGATCTGACCTTTGGCCTCCGAGTCATTCGTTGATTGGTCGTGATCTTTCATTAGCAATTCGTGCTGAGCGAGCGCGCAAAATTGCGAGGCGATTTAGGACCGATGATGAAATTGCGTTCATGACACTATGTAGGAGCATGAGACGCAACTGTCAAGGGTCCGGAAGGCAGTGACTTTGGCCTGGGCCTTTTCCAAACCCAAAACGCTCAAAACCACCGACTTGGATCTCCACAGCAGTCAGCCCAATGCCACAGATTGGCCCCACGCACGCCACTGCATCTGTGCATGACGGGTGCGTCACGGGTCGGTGAGAACGCCGGAACCAAACGCGTGTGCCTGTCTTCTCGGATCCGAGCATTGCCTCTCCGAGCCCAATGTCGATTCGCTGCAAATACGAGTCGTGCAAGGGTCGAAGAGAAGACCCGACACTGCTTCCTGATCCCAGTCATGTGGCGTGGAGTAAGCCCGAGACGATGGCGGCGGATTCTCGCATTTTGGAGGCACTCTCCAGTGTCGGCGTGAACTGGCCTAAGCGGCCAGAGTCCAGCGTTGAGTTACGGCGACGGGCCGCCCACGTCTGAACATCCTTGCATGGGACGCCCGGCCAGATGACAGTGAATGCCCATGTGATCGAGACTGCGACCGGATGAGTGGAAGATGCCATACGTAGCAAAAGAAACCTCTACGTTCTGAACGTTGGACAGCGCGCACTGTCGAGTGTCGTCCATTGGACGTCGAGGATGTCATCTACATACTCGCCGGCGCCACGCTCACAAGGAGAGGTCGCTACCCCAGTTGCATCGTGCGAGGCCATCTCAGGTTGCAAAATGAACGAAATGACCCTTGACGAGGCTCACTGGGCGTCGCGTGGGCGCATTGGGCGTGGGCGTTGCAAGACGCCGCGCTCAGACCCAAGCCACGACCGAGCCACAAGAAGAACCAGCCACGAGCCAGCCATCAGCCACAACCCCACGGCTTCGAACGCGGGCCAGCGCCAGCGCCAGAAGGACACGACACGACACGCGCAACATACACGCGCAACACACTCGCGCGCAAGAGACTGAATGAAGGGCCCAAATGAAACTGCTGCCTTTCTCAGTCTGTCTGCCACACCTCGGGCGGCGGCGACGGGCTGCAATGGCTGCGACGGCTGCGACGGCTCGGCAGCACGGCCGCGCCACGCCATGCTACGCTCTCAGAGGCAGAGGCAGAGGCAGAGGCAGGAGGAGACGGAGCCGCGACTGAGACTGCCGCTCGCTAAAATTGGCAAGAGTAGGAAGCACTGGGCAGCCGTGAACTGCGAGCCGCGAGAGCACGAGTTGGATTCATCGGCACCACGAGGCCACGAGGCAACAGGGCAACGACGAGAGAGCCAAGGCAAAGCTCTCGCTCAAAGTGATCGCCAATCCTGACGGCAAAGCCCCGAAAGTCTCCACCCCCACCCTCAAACCTTCCATCTGGCCCGATCCTTACAATTAGCTCTCTCGATCGAGAGCGCCTTTGCCCCCACCCTTGCGCCCTCGGTCTTGCTCATCCGCGCCATTCGGTCATTCAGGCAACGACCAGCTTCTGGAAAAGCTCGCGGAAAGACGAGGCACGAGTAGCCGCGCTAGGCAGACGCCAGAGCCTCATCGCCCCCAGCGCACACAGTAGCATTCATCTCGGCCATCGCGATCACCTGCCAGCCAGCCATTACCACGTACGCATCTACTCTCATCCTCCACGCCCACTTCCAATCTCAACTCTCTTCGCTGCCTTTTTGTAGCACCTCGCTGCCGGCGCGTGCTTGGGGCGAGTTGCCCCCGAACCTCCTTCTCGTTGACAATACAGCCCGACGCCATGCCGAAGCAATCCAAGAGCGGCGGCAGTCGCTCGGCCCGCGGCGCGAGCAGATCCAAGGGCCACGAGCTTTCATTCTCAGAGTATACCCGAGCACGGGCTGCACAACGGCCCGCGAAGAAGGCTTCTCAGATCTCGCTGCAGAGACAGCTAGGTGAGCAGCGAGCGTCTGTGTGTGCCTCTTCTCCGCTCCGCCCCCGTCTCTGCCCACTGACAAGCCACGCCCCGCCCTGCCCCGACTGCAGAGATCCCCCTTTACATCCTCAGCGCGCTCCTCGTGTGCCACGCCCTCTCAGGGACCTCGTCGCTGTCCCTCGCCCACCTCTCCAACCGTCTACCTAGCTCCATTCAGAAGCTCTTGCCTGCCTGGGCCTGGCGTCTCCCCAACCTCGCGCCCTTTGCATCGGATGTTCCCAACGCCTCTCACAATTCCAAGCTCCACCCTGGCAACTGGAACGGCTTCGTCGGCCAGGCGGGCCCCTTTCGTAGCGACGCAGCAGGCTTCGGCCACCCCTTGACTGCCCTGCACACTTTCACGCGGGCCTGTCTCGGTCTGTCCTATGCCGTATCAGCCAACGAGTCGACCATCTCCGAGCGCCTCGTTGCAGCCTCCTACGGGGCGGCCGTCCCCGAGCGCGAGCCGTGGGCCTGGCTCGTAGGTCAGCCCGGGGCCGTGTATGCCAAGGGATTCAAGGACGCCTTTTACGTGTGCACCTGGATCCTCATCTGGACGGCCCTGCGAGCAGCTACCATTCGATATGCCCTCGTTCCCCTGGGCGCGCGGTGGGTAACCAAGCCCAAGTTCACAGAGGACCAGAAAAAGGGCGGGTCGAAGAGGCTGCGCAAGATCAAGTGCTGGGAAAAGAACATCATGCGCTTCGCCGAGCAGAGCTGGTGCGTCCTCTTCTACGTCACCTATTGGAGCTTGGGCCTGCATATAGCCTACGACTCGCCCTATTGGTTCAACACGGCGGGCTTCTGGCAGGGACATCCCCACACGGAACTCGAGGGCATCGTCAAGTTTTACTACCTCACTCAGTGCGGCTTCTGGCTTCACATGCTCATCGTCATCAACGTCGAGGCACGGCGCAAAGACCACTGGCAGATGTTCAGCCACCACATCATTACCATTTTGCTCATCGTGGGCTCCTACCTAGCGCACTTTACGCGCGTCGGCAACGCCGTCCTGTGCCTCATGGACCCTTCTGACATTCTCTTGTCCGCGGCAAAGTGCCTGCGCTATGTCGGCCTGCAGACGCTCTGCGACGCCGCCTTTGGAGCATTCATGTTCTCATGGATGATCACGCGGCATGCCCTCTACATGGCCCTCGTCTACGCCTGCTTCCAAATTGTGACGCACAAGGGCTACGAACAGGCCAGGACGCCCGAGTACGCATGGCAGTGGTCCCGTTCGTGGCCGTTCCTCTCCTCGCCCACTTCGACTTCGATTTCGAGCGCCGCCTCGGCCGCAGAGCTGGCCATGGGTGCGGTGCCGTCGAGTGGTAGCGGTGCTGCCACGCTCGCCTCGCAAGCCACGGCGCTACCCGCTCCATCGATATCGGATTACCTGTTCGATGCGATCCCTTCGCACTTTACGCTCGTGGCGCTCCTCGTGGTGCTGCAGTTTATCCTCCTCATCTGGTTCGGGATGATCATCCGCGTAGCGTACCGCGTCGTGACGGGTGGAGGCGCAGCAGATACGCGGTCGGACGAGGAGCTGAGCGAAGAAGACGAGCGAGCGATTGCAGCCGCCGAGGAGAAGGAGGAGAGGCAGGCTTCCAAGGCCAATACGGCGGCGGCGGGCGCGGCGACGGGGACAGCAACGAGGACGACGGACTGGCAGGAGCGCACTGGTGGCGCCGGGGTCAAGGCAAGGCCTGGCTCGGGGAAGCGGGGCGTAAATGGGAAGCAGGTGGCCGCAGCCCTCGCGCCCTCGCAGGTCGAGTAAGGGTTGTACTGCAATGGGCCGAGATGCAATGTCATTGCTTCGCACAGAGCAGAACATGCAGCGATTTCATCAGACAAACGAGGTGGCGGGATGGTCACGCTGTGCGGCGAGGCTCTGCAGCAAAGAGTCGCTGCGAGCACAAGGTGTACACGACGCTTGCCGAGCTCAAGGAGCGGTACTACATGGAGCTTAGTTGCCGCTACAACGCCCAGTTTCAGGAAGCAAGGATGCGTGGCATCCCTGTATGCCGTGCTGTTCTTCAACGCTGCCTCACTTCTTGGACTGAGGCGGGCTGGCCTGACGAATGCGACGAACAACAATGGATGGACGACCGATAGGTGAAGATGGACGACTCACGACTCACGATCCACGACCCACGACTTACGACATACACGACTCCCAATGTCCATCCACCACTTTTGTCGTGCACGTTCAACGAAGTTGCGACTCGACTCGACTGGAAGGCCTGCACTGGACAAAGGACGTTCATCGCCCTCTGTCTGTATCGGTCATGGCCTCGAGCCATCGCTCCATTCACCGGTCTCTCTGGCCCTATTGTCCGCGGCGTGTAGAGTACGCACGGACTGTCAGCCATCCACCTGCATAAGGAGGTACCTGCCTCCGGCAACAAGAGTGGGCTTGTTGGCGTGCTTGTGCTCAGACGGGACGGGATGGGCGGCTGGGTCTGTCGGGTACCCTTGCGCCCGATTGCGCCCTTGTTCCGAGGAAGAAGGTTGCACGCTTTTCCTCCGGTCGGCGGTTGCGGTTGCGGTTTCGTTTACGGTTACGGGTTGCTCGTTGCCCTTGCGCCGGTGACGGCCGCTGATTGACACTCTGTTCTTGTCTCGATCGTCGTTCGTGTTTCTGTTTCTTCTGCAGTCGACTGTCTCGTCGTTGAGTCCCACAGACACTACACTCCCACGCCCCCACCCCAACCCCAACCCCAGACTCTACTGCTACCGCTGCTCCTCCTGCGCCTCCTCCTCCTCCTCTTCTCACCGTGTAAATGCCTCTCCACTCATCCATCTATCCAGCCTACCAATGAACCCGTCCAGACATGGCGTGACGTGCCATTGCCATGACATGACATGACGTAGCCCCCCGCCCCGATCGGGATGCTGCAGCCTGATATGCCTTGATCGTCCTGTCCTGTCCCGTCCCGTCGTGTCGCGTCCTGCGTGTTGTACTTATGCACCGCACCGCAACCGCACCGCGCCTCATGAGTCCTGAGTCCAGTCTTCTGGAAGCGCAGCAGCGGCCCGCGTGCCGAGTGAGCCCGTGCGAGCGGACGTGTTTACAATACGTGCGTGCGTGCGTGCGAACCGGCACAAGGATTGAGCTGAGCCGGTACATAATCGGGATGCGGGATGCAGCGACGAGACGAGACGGGCTGTTATAGACCTGGGAGTGGGAGTGGGAGTGGGAGTGGGAGTGGGAGTGGGAGTGGGAGTGGGAGTGGGAGTGGGAGTGGGAGTGGGAGTGGGAGTGGGAGTGGGAGTGGGAGTGGGAGTGGGAGTGGGAGTGGGAGTGGGAGTGAGAGTAGGATGACTGCACTGCCACCACAACCCCTGCCCATACCCCTGCCCTTTCATGCTAGGACC
>RRYC01000433.1:0-18502 GCA_004016185.1 Quambalaria eucalypti
CCCCCCCCCCCCCCGCGGCCCACGCGCACCTAAAGTATACCCAGCCAAGATACTTGGGCAGGCAGGCAGGCAGGTAGGCACGGCCAAGGCGCAGCTGAGACTGTTGGTCTCACTTGACTTGACCTCGACTGGACTCGCCCTCGCCGCCGCGCGCGCTTAATCTCCAAGCCGCGCCAAGGCTCGACGTCGACGTCGGAGGATGACCCGCGGCCTTGGCCTGGCCTGGCACCACCACCACTCGCACTCGCACTCGCCGGCAACCACCACCTTCCTCGCAATGGTTCCGTGCAGAGACAGTACAGGACAGGGACACAATTCCGCCCTGTAGGTACAATAGCAGCTGTGAGTGCGTCGTGAAGACAGTGCGACAATCGTTGGGGCGACAATCGTCTTTTGATTCAACTTTAGACTCGCACCGCTCCGCTACCGTCAAGGGGACGAAGAAATGAGCGGACGAGCGTCGAGTTCTAGTCGAGCGGAATGAATGGGTACAACCACGCGGATATGGGTGTACCTTACTCGCACCCAGAACATACACAGTAGGTACCTGCGCTTCCACGAGTGTGCTCGATCACGAGTGCCGAAGCAGTCATAGCAGCAACGAATTGTGCACGCAATGTATCATTATCGAGACGAGCCAATCACATGGTCGTCGAATGAGGCCAGGCACAACAAACAAGCCAAGGTTCGCAAGATCGCCAGGCAATTCGCCAATTCAAAGGAACGGATGAGATCAACGCCCTTGCACGTGGGATTTACGCGCGACTGGAGTAGCTAGCTACGACCTTGAACTCAGCTCCTTCGCTTCTTTGTAGCGCCTTCATCCACTTCGCCGGCCATTCGCTGCTCTTCCGCTGCTTCCTCATACTTCTTAAGCACTTCGGTCATGACGATGGGATTATAATCCGGTACTCTGACCCGCCAGCTCATCATCAACTCGTAAAGAGGATCTACCTTCCTCTCGGCCAGAGGTGGCATCGGCAGATTAGCAATCCACTCGTCCAAGGCTTGCAGTGTCTTTTCGAATGCAGCCGCCTCCTCTGACGTCAGCGAAGGAGGGTGATCGGCCTTTTTCTGCGCCGAGTCGATCTTCGCCCAGTCCTGCGCCTTGTGGACGTGGTCGCGGATGCTACTCAAAGCGGTGACGAGGCCGTCTGTAAACGCACTTTCCAAGTGCGGAATGATGCTCCTGATCGAGAGGAGCGTTTCCCCGAGTTGCACGTCATCTCTCCAGTGGGAAGACTTCGCGTCGAGGATCTTGTGGACCACCCCGTCTCCCAGGTTCCGTGTCATCTCGGCGTCACAATTGGGATCTCGGCGGCAATGGGCAAGGAATTGGACGAGGAAGCAGTAGATGGCACACTCGATATCGTCCGGATAGCGATGGTCCAGGTGGCTGACCTGGACGTGGAGCCTGTCGAGGTAGCCTTTGCGGCGCATGACCTCAAAGGGGTCCTGAGGCTTCACATTGAGCTGCCTTTGGAGGAGCTGGAGGCGCTGTGTACGCTCCTCCAGCCCAAGGCGCTCAAGCGCCTTGGTGGACGCGAAGTCTCCATTGACAGAGACAGCGTCCTCCAGACTGAGGTGGGCGTCTCTCGCTGCGTCTTCCGTCGTGCTGGCAGCCGCGAAGCGAGGCTCATTGCCAATCCTTGAATTCCCAAAATCGATGAGCAGGAGAATGTCAGCGTTTGGATCCGCCTGAAGTCTCTCTTGCCAGCTGGGATGAAGAAGGATGTTCCCGAGATTCACGTCTCGGTAGTGAACATCGAGCTTGGCGAGCTCATACAGCTTTGCAATGAGCGATCGAAGGAGTACCACGTGGCTGCGGAGGTCCAAGTTGGCGTCGGTTATGGCGACGCCAGTGGGGCTCTCGAGTACCATGACAAGAAGCTGCAGCTGATCAGCTTGACCTTCGAATCCCGTTTGAAGGAGACGTGCCGAGGATCTCTGTTCGGCCTGCAACGTCTCCCAATCCCCCGGAAGGTGGATGAACCCACGGCTACGGGGGACCGCCTGTACATCGTTCGCCTCGAGGAGATGCAGCACCCGATGCTCGTGCGCCAACACTTGCGCAGGTAGCCAACACAGCTTGATCACCACATCGATGAGACGGGGAGTTCCGGTTGCTTGAAAACCATCCGCCGTCTGCCGACCCTCGGTGTACATGGCTTTGCCTCTTCCGACGACGTATGTGCGCCGGCCCCACAATACGCCCAGGCGGGTGTGGCATAGCTGGTGCAGCTCCCCTTGGACCTCAAGTCGCGCCATCGTTGGCTCGCGAGCTCCCTCCTTCTCCTTGCGGGCAGAGGTCATGTTCTTCGAGGCCGGAGACGGGGAGGAGGGGGGAATGCCGAGGTAATAGGTCTCATTGGGGCCAGGGATCCATCGTTGTTGAATCTCCTCAGAGGGGCCAGTGAGAAAGACGAGAATCTGCGCGAATTCTGTCACGTTCTCGTCGGAGGGGTCTGTGATGTCGATGGCCCTGGTCAAGGTATACCCATTCGCATCGAAGAGCCAGAGTCGCAGAAGTGGACCGCAGAGGATGAAGCTGAACTGCCTACCGCACATGGGATTGGACGCGACGACGCGGTCGGCTTGGAGGAGGTGGGAGAGAAAGAGGTCCCTGTCGAGCTCTTGGCTGGCCTTCTTCTCGACTTGTCCCCAGCACCGCATGCCCTTGAAAGGGACCGAGGCGTCCTGAGCCACACGCACATCAACGCCGGCGATGTCCGGCCCGTCGTTTGCGTCGATGCTGTGCTTCCGATCGAGGGAAGCAAGTGGCAGGAAGAGTTCTTCGCTTGGGCCGTGGCTCGCACACGGGATGTCGCTGTACCTTGCCTTGTTGACATGCGCTCCGACGCCGTTGAGCAGAGCCGTAACAGCGACTCCGATGTCGAGTCTAGTGAAGCCGCCTGGACTGCACACCTGTCGCAATCTACGTGCAAGCGAAGCAACATCATCCTCACTGTCCACCGCTTGATGATCGCGGGTGGCCGTGCCGCTCAACCGCTGCTTCTCGGAGTCACCTTGTTCGTTGCTGTGAAGTCCTCGCTGCAGTCTAGACTTGACATCCTCGATGACATTCCTATCTTCGATGCCACTAGGCATCTCCAGCTTAAAGAGGTAACCGAAGAAGCGGTCGCTGCTCTTGGACTCGAGGTGAGCTTCGGTTTCGGCGGCGCCTCGCTTTGAAGTAGGCGTGGTCCATTCGGGCTCGCACTCCTCCGATTGCTCGACCGCGCTGCCATCAAGATCGTACTGCTTGATGACTTGATTCGTGCTTGCTTCAATCTCGGGTTGAATCCTTCCCTCTTGGCGTTTCTGCCGTATGACTTCCATGAGAGACATAAGGACCGGCGCCTGCGCCGCGCCGTTGCCTTCCCGAGCCTTTGTAAGGCCGTCTAGAAGTACGACTTCGCGGGCGCATCGCACGTCCGTGAGAGGAAGCTTGCTGATCGTCTGCCTGATATTGTGGCGTTGCAGTAAAACCTGAGGCGGTGGCGATTGCGAGCCCGCCAGGTCGTGCTGGCCGCGACGGTGCGCCGTCGAGAGAGTCGAAGAAGTGGCACCGGTGCACCTCCATGAACCGAGGGTGGGAATCTTGGCCGCGAGTCTACGCAAGTCTCGGTTGGCAGACATGGTTCCCTTTGTAGCGACCTCTTGGGCGCGAGGCGGAAGCAAATCTCGTCGGCACTCTCCAACTGTCTGGGCACACGTAGAGCTTCGAGAGTAGCGAGGTAAGAGTGATGAAATCGCAGTCAGTTGGTGGAGGGAAGCGATTGGAGGATGGAGATGCGTGTGTGTGTGTGTGTGTGTGTGCCCATAGTTCCCTGAAGTGGTTGCAAAGTCAAGGTCATCGAGGATGGGGACTACGCTTTGCTTCCGCGCCTCAGCCACAACAAAGGGAGCGCCCGCCGCGAGGGCAGCACGAACGCGGAAGTGGCGACGCTTCGCGTAAGTAAGTAAGTACTTAAGTACGCGGACCCCACCGGGAGAGGCATACCTCAGGCAGTGGAGAGGAGATGATCAGAGCAGTGGCGAAGAGAAAGCAGTGCAAGCGAGTGCAGTGCACGTGCAAGTGCGCGAGCGTACATTCTTGTCATTGCCGTTGATTGCTCAGAATAGAGAGGTAGGTAGCCCCTGTCGCTAGCTAAACCTCATTGTGTAGCCTGAGAGGCAGGTACTTGTAAAGTACGTACGTAGGTCTCGCTCGACGATGCGTCGCCCACTCCCCACACGCTCCTTACGGCCCACTCTCCACACGCACTTCCCACCACACCTCTACCCCGTGTCTCCCGCCAGCCAGCCAGCCAGCTATGCCCGCTCATCCCTTCCTCCCCGCGCGCTCTGAGCTCCCGTCCTGGAGCTGCCACGCGGGGTTGAATCCAGACTTGCCTGTCACTGCTCCCAGCGCGCTCGAGAGACCTGACCGGGAGAGTAAGGGGTTGGGAAAAGTGTTGTACGTGCTTCCGAGGGAGGTGTACCTGGCGTGGCGTGGCGTGCGCGAGGGGTAAGGGCGGGTGGCAGCGAGTCAGCATCAGCTACTGTCGGTCGATCGGGCAACTGCGGCGAAAGCGGGCGACACTCACCCCTCGTCGTATACCTCGCAATAAGGCACTCCAAGCTCGCCACCTCCAGTCGTCCCATGGCGCATGCGCTCCGCCTGTGCGTCCCACGTGCTCCGACCGCCGAGTCCTAGCGCAGGACAGCGCAGGAAAGCCCACACATCGCTATAGTCCCAGTCGAGGATGGGATGGATGCGCTCCACGCGCGGCCAGGAGGGATCCGTCCACTTGCGCGGCTCGAGGGACTCGCCGTGCGGGTCAGTCCGGCGTGTTCCGATGAAGATTGCCTGTACGTCGCGAGGGCTGCGAGCGTACCCGTTGGCGTCACTATGGCCATTCGGCAGATGCCCGTTGGCGCGTTCTGGCACCCCTGGGGTGCCCCCACCCGCAAAGTACGCGGCGAGGCCTTCCTTCATTCCTCCTGGGACGGTGACGAGATCAAGGTTGTACCGCGCTTGCGAGGCGCGGATGAAGGCTTCGAGTGCGGGAAAGGGCGAGGGGCAGGTGATATATACTGCAGAGATTGGGATCAGGGGCGGAGTTGCAGACGGGGTGGTGCTGGTGGACGTGGCGCCAAAGGGCTGCGAGAGGCCAGCCAGACGACGCAACACGGCGGCGAGCATGTGAACGATGACTGTGCCTGTGGCGTGGGAGAGGTGCAAGGCATGTCAGCAATGTCTTTCCCGGTGTGCGTCATGACCAATGGCATCCCCGCGACACTCACAATCCTTGCCGCCATTGAAGCTCAAAGAGCACTTTTCGAGTCTGTGGGGTGCAGCAAAACGGCGTGAGGGCTCTCTCTGGGTCAGTCACAAGCTCACACGCCCGTCACGTACTCTCGGCCGCACCGATGGCCATGCCGCCCGCGGCAATGCCATACCATCCATGCCTGCACGCTACGCTGCCATCGCTCACCCAAGCTCTTGGACGACGTCCTCGCACAAGCGAACCCCATCCTGGACTTTGGTCGCCAGGTCAGGGTAGCGCTTGCGGAGGTGCGGGTCCTCAAACAGCCTGTAGACGGCGTCGACGGACTCGAGCCATGCTGGCGAGTGGGCGAGGTGTAAGAGGGACGCAGTGGACGCACCGTCAATGTGCGAGGGCTGTGCGGCGCTGACGTTGACGTCGCCGTCGCCGTCGCCGCCGCCCTCGGTTTCCGCTGCTCGCAGTTGCGCTGTAGATCCCCGCCGGCTGATCGCACTGCTGCCACCGACGCTGACTCCGACCCACTCCCAGCCGCGACTCCACTCGCCCTTCCATCGCTTCATTCCCACGCGCACATTCGAGTTGGACTCGACGCGCCTGGATACCGTGGCCCAGATGCGCTTGCGTGCGGCGGGCGAGTAGGCCGAGCTGGGGAGCAGGGCGTCGCGGAGGTGCGAGGCGGGGAGGTGGGCCGGCTGAGACCCGTCGAGGGAGGCAAGTTGGGCCTCGGCCAGCTGACGCAGGACTTCGTCGACGAGGGCGTCTGCCTTGTGGCTCTCGCTGCGGACGCGGCGTAGGCGAGTGCGCACCCAGAGGAGCGAGGTGAGCAGGCCGAATGCGCCCAGGACGTAGAGGGATACGGCCTTGAGAAGGGAGCCGAGGGCCAAGCGCGCGCGGCAAGTCAGCGAGAGGGAGGCCAGCGATGCAGCGGGCACAAGCACGTTCTTCTCTGCGCCAGAGTTGTCATCGGCGCCGCCCTTTGCCAGGCGCAGACGTTGGACTAGCCCATCGCTGTCAAGCTCCTCGATGGCACTGTCCCAGAGGTGCCGGAAGTAGGCCTCGGTGGAGACGGCCTCTGGGTCACGCATTTCGGCCAGATAATCGAACAGGCGAGACTCGAGGTATCCGTATCGGGCCTCTTCCCTTTCACTTGCGGAGAGGGCGGTACCTGCTGTAGTGGACAGGAGGGCGAGGACGGCGGGGTCTGCCTTGTAAGTGCCACAGATGAGAGAGCCGCGCCATGTCCCGAGGCGGCTGGCAATCTCGCCAGCGAGCTCATCAATCATTTCGAGGCGCCGACTGTCCGTCTTGCACGTCGCGGCCGTCCAGTCGAGGGGAAGGGTGGATCGAAGGATGGGGATGCGCGAGAGGAGCGATGGCCGCAAGACGTATTCCGACGAGGCGCAGGCGTCGAGTGTACCCGCGCTGCAAAGGGCGTGGGGTGGGCATGGCGTGCACCCGGGCTGGAGAGATGAGGGCAGCAAGTCGGCAAGGTGCGGTACTACCGACGTAGTTGAGCTGGCCTCGTCTTGGCCTTCGCCGTCGGCATCGATGAAGGTGCGCCTGTGCTGTGCACGTATCGCCGCTTCCAATGCACGGTTTGCAAGAATGGGGTTGGAAGAGGACCCGACGTCACAGTATCCAATGGCGCGGCTGTCACGGACATACCAAACCCACCAGGCGGTGAAAAGGGCCGTTGCTAGCCACCACAACGTGCTCACAAGCGCACTGCCGCCCTCGCGCTGCCGCGACGAGTGTCTCGAGAACCTGTGCGCTGTTTGTTGCGTAGCAAGACGTCTGGCACGCACCCCTTGTGACGGAGACGCAGGCGTGGAGTCGTCCTCGTCCTCGTCCTCGTCTTCTTCCTCGTCGAATGCAGCCCTGGACACGTCTGCCTCGTTTCCGTCATCGACGTCGAGGGTCGAGGCACCAGATGGCCTGCTGCTGGCTTTGCCCTTGGCCTTGGTCTGCTGCTGCCGACTGGGTGTGCTGGTGGGAGAGGCAACCTTGCGCGGAGGTGTCGACTGTGCGACGTCGGGGTCCATGTAGCTCTGAAATTGCATGGAGCGACGCGGTGCGAGTGCGAGCGTAGGAGACTCGGGCGACTCGGGCAGCTCGGGCGAGGTGGCCTTGAAGGGCGGCGGGGCGGGCGAGGCTCCTCTTCGAAGGGCAGAAGGGTCCATTGTCTGCAGAAAGGGGGAGAGAGGGAAGGTAGGGGGTAACTTGAACCATCAGCAGCTGTTGACATATTGGTGCGACGGACCTCCGCATCACACGCCACACACACCTTTCTTCGAGCAGTACGGGCGGCGACGTCCAGTTCGTCTTGAGGTTGCTTTTGCGAAGTAGGAATGGCTGCAGCGGTGCTCTTGCGTGCCTGCAGTGCCTTTCCCTTTCCCTTTGGCCGCGGACTGCCATCGCTTCCTCCGGGTGCCTGGAAGGGATTGTAGTCGGAGAAGTGGCCTTGGTCCTGGTCGTCATCTTCTTCCGTCTTGACTACCACTTTGGCGGCGACATTGTCGGTGGCGTCATTGGCACTGTTGCCGCTCCCCCTGGAGGTGCCGACACTCGGGCTTGGAAAGTGTTGTTCCACAGCCTGTACGAGATCTGCCTTGCGTGCGCTCGATGGCACGCGGATATTGTGGCTGGAGAGGAGACTGCGCAAGTCGGCCACACGCAAGTTGGCAGGCGTAAAGTCTGGGTCGGTTGGGTCAGTGACGCGGCGGGGCGTCGAGGGTACGGGCGGCATCGTGGGCGAGTGTCCGCGCACGCTCGAGTGGGCGATTTGATGGTGGTTTGGTTGGACAAGAAGCAAGGGGGTGTGAGTGAGAAGGTTGAATGTATGCCGCCAAAGACGCGCGCGGCCCGCACGGACTGGGCGCTTTGGGCGGGAATGGGTAAGCAAGGCAAGCAAGCGTGTCACGTGACCAGCGATGAGCCACTGAGCCCATTGAACCGCGCCCCCAGCCAAGTTTCACGCGCCTTGGTTGGCTCGTGCGCGAGGCTGAGCGGCGACTTTGGCAGTGGAGGCGTCGAGAGCGGCGGCGGGAGAGCAGAGGCGTGAGAGTCACAGGAAGAGCGAGAAGGACCTACAGTGCAGCCACGATCGGGTTCAATAAAGTTCCGACGATGATCGTCTGGCCTGTCTACAACGCACCTTAACTCCCCTTTTGTCACAACATTTTCACAGACGCCACCACCACCACCACCACTGCCGCCATGCCGCCATCGCCCCTCTCCGACGACATCCCCGCCATCTCCCCTCCACAACCCTTTACCATCTCCTTTCCACCCGAGGACCTCGAACAACTCACTCGCAAGCTTCAAGATGCCCGCCTTCCCAATGGCCCCCTCTTTCCCGGGGAAGAGCCAACGTCCAGCTTTGACGCCAAGAGCGCCCCCACACTCAAGACGATGGGCCTCCTCCTCTCTGCGTGGCGTGCCCTCGACTTGCCCGCATTCACGTCCTATCTCAACTCCTTTCCCCACTACACTACCTCCATCGACTGGTGCCCTCAGCTCCACTTCCTCCACTTGCCCTCGTCCCGTCCGGACGCCATCCCCCTGATGCTCATACACGGCTGGCCGGGCTCCTTTCTCGAGTTCCTCGAGTCCATGCGTCCCCTCGCTGAGCCCAACTCGCCCTCTGCGCCGGCGTTTCACGTCGTCGTCCCCTCCCTACCGGGCTTCACCTTCTCCTCTGGTCCACCAACCAGAGAACACATGGTAGGCGACGTAGACGGGTACTGCCGTCTCCTAGATGCGCTCATGCGCGGCCTTGGGTACACGCGATACGCCGTTCAAGGCGGCGACTGGGGTTCGGTCCATGCCCGCGTCCTCGCCAGCCGGTTCAGCGCGAGCGCACGCCATTTACCCGACGAGAGCGGGTGTGTAGCCTGCCACCTCAACTTTCTCCCCACGCTGCCTCTCCCACGTACACTCGGACTCGCGCGGTACGTAGGCGGCATAGCAATGCACCTCTTACCCGAGGACGTGACCCTGCGTGCCGCAAGTCTACACATGAACGAGGAGGAGCTCCTCGCGCTGAAGAAGAGCCTCCTCTATCTACGCCACGGCTCCACGTACTACGAAGTGCAGCGTAACCGCCCCAGCCAGCTCGGCTTTGGCCTCATCGACTCGCCCGTCGCCCTCATGGGCTGGCTCGCTTACTTTGCGACCAACCTGGGAGTCGACCTCGACGCCGAAGGCAGCGACGAGGCCCAGGCCCAACCCACGCCCGCCGCCTCGGCAGACAGCACCTCGAACCCTTCATCCACACTGCGCTCCCGCCGCGCACAAGGCGAATCCGGCGCAATCGAGTCGTTCGTCGCCTATGGCAATCACGTCTCCTCCTCCTCCTCGGACGGGTACACCCCTTCCTACGCGCAGAAGAAATCCCTCGTCGCGCGCTTCCTCACGCACACTGCCACCCTCTACTTTCTCACCCGCAGCGCAGCAACGAGTTTCCTACCCTATGCGAATAACCGCTTTCTCCTCGAATACGTCATGGACCCAGCCTATGCCATTGCCGTGCCGCTGGGATACTCGGGGTTCCCCGATGAGATTATCGATTGTCCCTTGAAGTGGGCGAGGGGGTACGCGAATATCGAGACTCGGCGGGGACTCACGTGGTATGCAAAGTCAGGGAGGGGAGGCCATCTCGCTGCGGCAGAGGTGCCGGGGATTTTCGTGAGGCATCTCAGGGAGGCGTTTGCGCAGGGCGGAGGCAGAGGGAGCGAAGGGAGCGCCACAAGTCAAGGAGAGGAACCGAGCGCAGTGAACGGCGCAGGGCCGTCGGCCTCGGCAGAATACAAGATCCAAGGCTGGACGGAGACGCCCATCCTCAAGGGCAGTCTCTGGCGGGTGGGCGGGTTGTGGGACGAGGAGCGTAGGCGGGCGGAGGCGGGGCAGTGAGAGTCGCGGTGGCGGTGTCTGTCAGTGGGGTTCTCGTCGGCAAGACGTTGTAGCTTGTCCATATTCATGTCCCATGTCCAAACAAGAGCACGTCGTTTCATGTCGTTTCGATTGACTTCTACTGTCAAGACAAGTCCGGTTACGCACTAGACATTCCCGCCGCACTACCGCGCACATTCCCGCCACGCGCTCTCGCCTCCCTCGCCTCGCTACTCCTCCTTCTCGTACCCCGGGTTCGGCGTAAGAATGACCAGCCCCTCCAACACATGCGGGTAAGCAAGGTACTCTTCCGTAGCGAGTTCTGCTCGCTCAAACGTGCCAAGTCGCACAGGCGTACTGTGCGTCTGGAATCCCGAAATCGTACGCGGCTTACCCGCCTGTCCAACTACATCCACGGCCTTGCCCACGCGTACACTCGTAGGCAGGGGGTTGAGGCTCTCATCGAGGGTAATGAGGAAGCGCGGGTACATGGCGTTGGAGAGCCAGAAGAGCATCCAGTGGGAGCGGTCCAGGACGAATGCGCGCGCATCGGTAAAGCCCATGAGCGTCGCGAGGAGGCCGCACATCGCTGTGCGGGACATGAGTTGGCGGTCGGTGTGGAAGGGGTTGAGCCCGATGGTGCCCTTGCCCATGTGGATCATGCCCTGCGCGACACGCACCACAAAGAGGCAGTCGGGCTCCTTGTGGTAGTAGGATGCCAGCGCCCGCAGCAGCTGTGCCATGCGGGCATTGTTTGTTCCTGCGCCGACGAGGCCCATGGCAAAGATGGCGTTGATCGCCACGTCGAGGTCCGAGTCGTGCGAGTACTTGGACAGCGTGTCCAGCAGCGCCATTTGCGGGTTCGATGGGTTGAGCAAAGCCAGGGCAAGCGGCACGGCACGCCGGATCACCGGCTCGCCATAGTGCATCAGGTGCGACATGTGCCGCAGTACCATCTCCGAACCCACGTCCTCGCCCATGGCAATCAGCGCAATGCCCAGTACGGCAAAGCCTTGGAACACGTCGCTCTCCTTTTCGTCCTTTTTGTCGGCGCCATCTGCGTCCTCCCCACCGGCCGCCGCGCCACTGCCGCCCGACTCGCCGCTCTTACCGCCCGCATCGCCACCAGCCGCACCGTCGACGCCAATGTGCTCGGTGCAGTGGTGCAGCATCGTCTGGATCTTGAGCACGTCGCCCGTGCCTGCGTACGAGCACACGTCGACGAGGACCTGTGCTTGCTTCGAGACGGGGTGCTCAATGGCCTTGAGCGTCTCGATGGTCGCGTCACTCTCGTCCTGCTGGCCGAGGAAGAGGAGGGCCAGACCGAGTATCATGAATCGCGTCCACTTGCTGTCGAGGTCCGAAGGCTCCCGCTCCATCATGAACTGCAAAATCGTGGGTGTAATTTCGCCGTGCGAGGACCCCACAAAGATGAAACCGAGGGAGAGGGCAGCGAGCGAGGCGACTTCCATCGACGTCGTCTCGTCGGAAATGTGCTGCAAGAGGAGAGGCACAAAGTCTTCGCGGTGCGAACCTGCATAGGCGATGCCGAGACCTACAATGGCGGAAATCTTGGAGCCGAGGCTGTCGCCCGTGACGTGCTCTGCGAGGAGGGCGAGGGGAGCATCCATCTCTGTCCGGACGCTGGCGTGGAGGATACCATAGGCTAATAGTGCGCCCGCCTTGATGTTCTCGTCGGACGAGTACGTGTGCTTGTCGATGTGGCTGAGACCGCCCTCGTGGTCCCACATGAGGCTCATGCCGAGGGATGCGGCTGCGCTGAACATGCCGTGGTCCTTGTTCTTGTAGATCCAGCTGTTGCCCTCTTCGGCTGCGACCATGAGCTTGTCGTTGCCAAAGCCGGCATTGACGAATGCATTGACAAATGTGCTGGCCAAGTTGCCGCGTGCCGAGTCGACGGTGGCGCTGAGCGTCGTCCGCGAGTTTTCGAGGTGGCTCTTGTAGATGTCCTCGAGGCTGCGTGGCTCCAAGACGGAGAGCTCCTTGCCGAAGCTGGTAAAGTGGGACGAGAGGTTGACATTGAAAATGCAGTCGAGGAGCTCCTGATCCGTCATGGGGTCCTCTTCGGACTGGAGCCACTCGATGGGCACCTGTTGCCGACCGAGGAGAAAGGCGAGCTGCTTCTTCATGACGGGGTTGCGTGGGGCCTCAAAGTCGGAGCGGACGAGGTTGCGGTCTCCAAGGCGTAGCGCAATGACGAGTGCCTCGGAGTAGCGGCCGTGCTTGCGGTAGATTTCGTGTGCTGTCCGCAAGAAGGTGGTGTCGTCGGGTGGAACGAGGAGGTTGACGCAGCTGACCATGTAGAGACACACGCGGGCATACTGCTCCTGCTCGACAAATGGAGGCAGCTTGTCGATGGATTCGAGCTCGAGGAGGAGGTCCACGGCGTCTGCCTCGGCATTGTGCTTGAGGCTAAAGGGTACGAGGAGCATGCCGAGGTCGAGGAGCTCCTTTGCGTCCTCTTCCTTGTCAACGCGGAGGTTGTACTCCTCTCCAATCTCGGAAGCGAGGTGTCGTACGTATTCGTTACCCCACAAGCCCGGGTCCTCTGCCTGTTGACCACCGACGTGCTGTGCTTGGAGACGGAACTTGAGCGTCTCGCGGTTGCCATTGTCGGCATAGGTCATGGCCAAGACGGAGAGAATCTCTGCAAAGAGGGACTGATCTGATGCAGACACGGACTGGGCGGGCCAGGTGGCGAGGGTGTCTTTGAGGTCATTGTAGTGGGGGCGGAGAAACTTGAGAGGCTTGGGTACCGAGGTCATGGAGGAGGTGCTGGTGCGAATGAGGGTGCGAAGGGACTCGAGGGCTGGCTTGTAGAGCTTCTTGTCTCCCTCCTTGAGCCTGTCGACGAGCATCTCGAGTTCATTCTTGAGTTGTAGATCCTCCTCACTGAGCTCATCCTCCTTGTTTGCCGCCTTTCCATCCTTGCCCGTCGTACCCTTTGCGTCGACTGATTTGCCATCCTTGTCGACTTCTTTTCCCTTTTTGTCGTCGCCGGCCTTCTTCACCGGGTCTTCCGAGGGGACGACGATCCTCTGTGCAGCGCTGTCCTCATCTCCGCGAGGCATGATTGGGGGCGAGGTTGCGATGTGGTGTGGAGTGGTGAATGTATGCGGCGTGTGATGTGGAGCAGGTGAGAAGGAGAAGAAGACGACGACGTGGCGGTGGCGGGTAAGGTAGAGTGCCTTTGCTGTGCGGGTGGTAAAAGGTTGGCAATTCCCGCGGCTGAAAGTGTGCGAGGGATGTCGTATGTAGTAGCAGCTGGCCGTTAATCAATGCCTCCGAGAAGAAGAAGAAGAAGGAGTGTCGGGATGATGGCTCTGTTTGTGCGTATGTGTGCGCCTGTCCCGCCCGCGATGACGACGCCGCACCCACGCCACGGGCCTCGACGCGTAATATTGGGCTGGCCAGTGCTCTCGGCCGGTGACCACTTCCGGATCCGAGATGTGGAAGCCAACCGACACCCAACCAACGCACACACTGCACGCACACACTGCACGCACACACACGCACCACGTGACGCGCTTCCCGCCCACGGCCTCACACGCAAGAGAAGCTTCGCGTTCCGGCGAGTGAGAGAGATTGACACATTGAGCGGCGAGTAAGTGGGAGCATACCTTACACTTCTCGAAACGAGGAACACGAGACGAATACCGACGAAGCGCCCCTTCCAATACCGTAGAAGCAACGACCCTTCGGACATCGACTTGCAGTGACCACCCCACCGCACCAACCATAGTCGAGACCAACTAGCCGGCGCCTCCAATCCATTCGCATCCCCCTCCCCCTCCCCCATATCCACACACATCCCACAATGGCCGGTCGGCTCAATCAGATGATGGGCGCTGGCGGTACGCCCGTCATTGTTCTCAAGGAGGGCACAGACACCAGCCAGGGTGTCCCACAGTTGCTGAGTAACATTGGAGCATGCATTAGGTGCGTGTGTGTGGGACGAGGTAATGCAGGCCTGCGGTGTTTCCGCTGACTCTGTGACCTTTTCCGCCTCCCTGCTCACCCAACAGCATCGTGTCCTGCGTCGCATCCACCCTGGGGTGAGTGCAATGCGCCCGCGCATAGATGCGATGCGATGCGGTGACCCAACGTGTGTATCCATGGGCATGTATGCTGACCCTGCTCGCACCAAACCCTCCACCCACCCTGCCTGCCCGCACCAAATCGCCGTTGCTCACGTCCTCGCCGCCACAGACCCCGCGGAATGGACAAGCTCATCGTCAATGGTCGACGTGAGGCCGTCATCTCCAACGACGGCGCAACGATTCTCAAGCTCCTCGAAGTCGTTCACCCCGCCGCCAAGACACTCGTCGACATTGCCCGCGCACAAGACGCCGAGGTCGGTGACGGCACCACCAGCGTCGTCCTCCTTGCCGGAGAGATGCTCAAGGAGTGCAAGTCGTTCATCGAAGAAGGTGTCAGCCCACACGTGATCGTCAAGGGGTACCGCAAAGCCGCTCTTCTCGCCACACAACGCATCAAGGAGCTCGCCGTGTCCATTGACAGGAGCGACGAGGCTGCATTCAGGGATCTGCTCATGAAGTGCGCAGGCACTTCCATGTCCTCGAAGCTGATCGTCTCGCAGCGCCCCTTCTTTTCCAAGATGGTCGTCGATGCCGTCACCACCCTCGACGCAGACGACTTGGACGAGTCCCTCATCGGCGTGAAAAAGGTGCCCGGTGGTGCCATGCAAGACTCGCTCCTGGTGCGCGGAGTGGCCTTTAAAAAGACGTTTGCCTATGCTGGCTTTGAGCAGCAGCCCAAGTCCTTTGTCGACCCCAAGGTCCTCTGTCTCAACGTCGAGCTCGAGCTCAAGGCCGAAAAGGACAATGCCGAGGTCAGAATCAACGAAGTGTCCGAGTACCAGGCCATCGTCGACGCCGAGTGGCAGATCATCTACAGCAAGCTCGAGGCCATTGTCAAGACGGGCGCCAAGGTCGTCCTCTCCAAGCTCCCCATTGGCGACTTGGCCACCCAATACTTTGCCGACCGCGACATCTTCTGTGCTGGCCGTGTCCCCGCCGATGACATGAAGCGTGTCGTCCAGGCTGTGGGCGGCGCTGTGCAGTCGACGACGTCAGACATTGCCCCGCACCACCTCGGCCAGTGCGGCCGCTTCGAGGAGCGACAGATTGGCGGAGAGCGCTTCAACATCTTCGAGGACTGCAAGCAGGCCAAGACGTGCACCCTGGTCCTCCGCGGCGGCGCCGAGCAGTTCATTGCCGAGGTCGAGCGCTCTCTGCACGACGCCATCATGATCGTCAAGCGCGCCATCAAGAATTCGACCGTCGTCGCCGGCGGTGGTGCCATTGAGATGGAGCTCTCGCGCTATCTCCGCGACTACGCGCGCACCATTTCGGGCAAGCAGCAGCTCATCATTTCGGCATTTGCCAAGTCCCTGGAGTGCATCCCGCGCCAGCTGGCAGACAATGCAGGCTTCGACGCTACGGACCTGCTCAACAAGCTGCGCATGACGCACGCACAGGGCCGCACCTGGGACGGCGTCGACATTGACTCGGAAGACGTGCGCGACAATATGGAGGGCTTTGTGTGGGAGCCAAGCATGGTCAAGATCAATGCCATCTCCTCGGCCGCAGAGGCAGCCTGCCTCATCCTCAGCGTCGACGAGACGATTAAGAATGAGCAGAGCCAGATTGACGGACCGGGTCCCAAGGCGCCTCCGGGTACGGCGCAGAGGGCGCTCAAGCCGAGGGGCAGGGGTGGTATGCCGAGGAGATAGGCGCGGGCCAAGGCACTGTAGATGCGAATGCGAGGGGCGGGACGTGGTGGTGTAATCGACGACTTGTGCATGCGAGCTCGCGTGGCGTGGCGTGGCGTGAAGCAGAATCAACCTAGATGGCCCCCAAGCGTGTTGCGCCGAAGCAAAGGAGCGAGTCGCAAATGACCACGGTAAGGGACGGTCACTACACAAGGGGGTAGATCTAGCAAGTTATCAGGGTAAGCAATAGCAAGGTATAGTCTAAGCAGAGTAAAATAACAACGGCAAGGAGCATCAAGGGGTAGTCGAGGGGTAGTCGAGGGTAAACCAGAGGAATCTCCCGCAGCCCACGCGCGCCTTTAGTCGCTCGCCTTTGCAAACCGACTGCGCCTCCTGATCCTCCTCCCGTACACATAGAACACCCACGGCACAGGCGTAAACGCCAGACTAACAAACGCCAGGAGCGTCTGCGCCCAGCGTGGGTTCAGCCCTCTATACATCGGCTCGGCAAACATGGCTGCCCCCGCCGAAGCAATGTAGCGCACAAACGTCAGTGCCGCTAGGGCACTGGCGCTGCCCGTGCCGTATACGTCTATGATATACTGGTAGGATGAGATGAACGTCGCGAGTATACCGCAGCCGAAGAGGATGCCTGCGGAGAGGGCTGGCCAGGGGGGGAGGTGCGCGTAGGTCACCCAGCCTTGGTAGAACATTGCGGCGGGGACGAGCCACCCGAGGGCCATGACGAGGACCAGGCGTTCTTCTGGTTCGACGGGGAAGGGGTCCGTCGCAGTTGGGGGTTTGGACGCGGGCGGTGGCGCGGGCGAGGGCGCGGACTCGTCCCCTTTGTGGGCGGTGGCGTGGGCGTGGGCGCGCCCCTCCAGCTGGCAGTAGCGCTTGTACAGCCACGGCACGGCCAGGAGCGTACATGCCAGTCCGATGAGAACCGGAATGAATGCCAGCCCCACCTCGCCATTGTTGAAGCCGAATGTCTCGCCGTAGATGATGGCGTACGCCTCAAAGTCGGAGAAGAGGATGACGTACACTGCAGTCATGTACAGCGCAACGAGTAGGACAATTGGCTCGTACAAGAGGTACTGAAAGGGCCTCTTGAGTGCCGTGGCTAGGTGACTCCAAAACGGCACGGTGCGGCGATCCACCTCAAGCTGCGAGGCGAAGCGGGCGTCTCCGCTCACACGGCGCAGCTGCTGCGCCTTCATCCGGAGGAGCACGGGCGCAAACGTCTCTGGCATCCAGAGGAACAGCGCGACGGTCGTGCACCCACCCCAAATCGCCATGAGCCAATCGCACCATTCCTGCCCTACGTTCATCCCGAGGTACCCGCCGAGTATCGGCCCGAGGACCGGCCCAGAAAAGGCCGCCTGCGCAAAGAATGCAAAGTAATAGGTGCGTTCCCGGGGTCCTACCACATCGGCGATGCTTCCCCCCGAGTTACTCAGCGGCGCACTCCCAAAGAAGCCAGCGAAGAACCGGCAGATCATCCGCGTCTGTACGGCATCCCTCCCCGCCAGGGCAGCCCCTACTTCAAATAGCGTAAATGCCGCAAGGGTCAGTACGTACACGGGCACCCTCCCCCCTACTTCACTGAGCGGACCCAACAGCGGCGCAGAGACGCCAAATCCTAGGAGGTACAGCGCAGTTTGGAGCTCCATCACTTCCGATGAGACGCCAAAGTGTGCGGCGGCCTCGCGCGAGGCGGCAGAGTCAATGGAGGAGGCTGCGCCCACGACGAGGCCTATGGCTGTGACAAAGAGGGTGAGCCCCCATTTTCGGGTGTGGGACCAGTTTTGCGGGTTGCCGGGTTCGTTGGGGGACCAGGTGACGAGGTGGGTGGGGGCCGTGGTGGCCGTGGGGGCCGTGGAGGAGGGTTTTTCTTTGGGGGAGGGGGAGGACGAGGACGCGGGCGTAGAGGGATGCACCGTGGGCGAGGGCGAGGGCGCCGATGATTCGCCGATATGAGCCTCCTCTAGGCCGCGGCTAGCCTTGCCCTCAACATCCACTTCGCGCTCCTTTTGCAACCGCAGCGCATCGGGGCACGTCGCAAAGGCGCGGTATTGGAGGTAGGAGTAGAGCATGGTGTGGGGTTGAGACCGGACTGCGGTTCGCTGCAGTCGAGTGTAAGAAGTGGGTATCGTCTCTTGCGGAAGTCAGGATAGAGAGGAGGGGATAGGTCGTGGTCGTAGATAAAGAAGAAACACGATTTCTCGAGAAACTCGCAAGGGTCCACGGCGGGCTTACATGCGAACCCAGCTGTCATGGGTGCCGTCCAGGTCTACATGAGCTCAAGCAAAGGGGCCATCCGGTGCTGCCCTGCCCTGCCCTGCCCTTGCCCCTGAAATGCATACACACCGCCACTGGTGCCCGCTCAGATCGCCGCCCATTTGAAACCTTCAAAGTCCATTGCATCGCGATGCTGACAGCAGTGAGTGTAAAAAAGCACTATCAACGACAACCACCCGAACCTTGCTTCGGGGGTAAGACGACGCCACGCGAACGTTGGAGTGGGAAACCCTCGCCGATGGGCGTGTGCGTATGTGCCTGTGTGCCTGTGTGCCTGTGTGCC
>RRYC01000437.1:0-41667 GCA_004016185.1 Quambalaria eucalypti
GGGGGCGGGGGTCGGGGCGGGCTCGTCGGCGGGGGCGTTGGCATTCGCATCGCCGTACTTGACGTCGGGTTCGGGCAACCCTTCAACACCCGAAAGCCGAGACGTACCATGTCCCAGAGCGGTCGCGACCTCCCGTAGAGGATCGAGAACCCCATTCGAGAGGTAGTTTCCGACGTGCTGCCCCAGGTCGCCTATCGCCGAGCGGAAGGCAGAGTCGATGTCCCCGCGTAGAGAGGAGGAGAAGAAGTTTTGTAGGGCGTTGTTTGTGCGGGGTGACAAAGCGCGGGGAGGCTGCGAATTTGGTGCTGCCAAGGCGAGATTGGAGGCGAGACAGGCGACCACCACGAGGAGGCGCATGGTGGGGAGGCGCACGGTGGCTGGAGAAATCGCTAGAGAGTCGACTGAGTAGAGAAAATGTCCAAGATCAGCGGGCGGAGTGGGGACCTCCAAGCGTGTCGCTAGGTACCTAGGTAGAAGGTGGTGATAGTAGCGAAACAGAGTACGCGGGCAGCCCGACGACACTGACGGGATCTACCTACGTACCTTATATACATACCTATACGAGCTTCGACCAGCCAGGTGATCCGTCCCACGCAAGTAGGTAGGTAGTGCACTCTGACGGAGACCCCTCGCAGTCTTCGGTCGCGGCGGACCCCCGCCAACCTCTTCACTCGTCACGCAATCGCCTTCCGTGGTGCCAGCGGCACCCCGCCGCCTGGTGCTCTGCTCTTTCAATCGAGTCCACTCGAACCGGGCCGAGTATGTAAGCGAGTAAACAGACACTGAGAGTAGGTACAAGTAAGGTATTGCGCCATCGCCATCGCCACGGTCACGCCCCTCGTCATTTTCATCTTTACGCGGCCCTCCTGACATTGCTCTCCGCCCTTCACTGAGGAGCCGCCCGTCGCCCTCGATCTCGAAGTCGAGCGCGAGAGCGAGCGCTCGTTTGCGCCCGGTCTGTTCCTTTTTCATTCATTCCATCCATTCATAAGTACCCACTTTGTTCCACACGCGCCCCACTTGCCAAGTGAGCACCTACCGCTCCCTCAAGCCCGTGCCGCTCAATCAACTGGACCTGGTATTGTACTTGCACTTGCACTCACTTTACAGCACTCGCGCACACTGGTCTGTATTGGCCACCTAAGTAGCTCGTGTCATCGGACGCGGCGCCGCGGCGGCTCTTGATTGAATTGAGTGGAAGAATGGCGCCGTCGCCTCCGTGCTCCGCGTTGGCACTCACTCGCTCACTCACTCACTCATTCGTACGCCCGCCCGCCCACACAGCCAACGGCGCCCCGCCCCGCCTGTCTGCATCGAGGTTCTCAACCCGCCTACATACCTGGCAGGATAGGTTCGCGGAGGAGACATGACTGAATGGGCACGATGCCTGTGGGCGTGCGTGGGGAGGGGAAGGGACAGCTCGAAGACGCAGGGCAGGTGATGTTTCGGGCCGTAGGTACCGTACGTGGACACAGCCAGCAAAAGTAACAGTTCAGTGAAAGGCGAAAGGGCGCCAGGCTCGCTCCGGGGGATCAAGCTGAGTTTCAAGGATCACACATAGGTACCTGTGTGAGTCCATGATGGTTCTCTCAATGCTTGATTGTCTCGGCGCTGGACTGGACGTAGTCGAGTCCGTGTACTTGGCATATCCAGGAGATGAGCAGGCTGGCCGAAGCTGCTCGCTAGCTGAAAGCTTTGGAGCATCCCCTGCGCGGTGCTCCCACAAGAGGGCGACTGCGGCGCGGGCGCGCTGGCCGGCCGGCCGTGAGCGAGCGGAGTTTCCCCGGTGGCTACCTATGGCTGTGGTAGCGACCGCTAGGGCCTGGTCCGCCCCGTAAGCCTGGTAGTAGTTGTACTCCCCTCTTCTCGGAGCGATGCGATGCGCTCGTCCTCGTCTGACTCCAGTACATACAGCACAACACGACTCGATACCGCAAGGAACAAAGACGAGCAAAGAGCCGCAGCTGCCAGGTGCGGGCATATCAGGAACACACAGCGGCATCCCCGCTCTTCGGGTCCGTTCCGGGTGAGGTGTGTCACGAGCAACTGTGGTCGTACGGACATAAGGTACAGGCGCTTTACGCCCTGATCCTGCGAAAGCCAGGGCAAGTGACGTCGCCCGTAGCGCAGGGCACATCGGAATGTGCTTGAATGCTTACTCACTTAATCAATTGCAGTCGCGTGACATACCTCTACCTCCCTCCCTCCCTGTTCTTCTTAATGCCATGACGAGACGAAGCTCTAGCTCCTGCTCTCCTTTGTGGGATTTGGCTCTACCTCGGAGCTTCGCTAATGCTTACGGGGCGGGCGGGCGGGCGGGCGGGATGCGTGCGCCGCGTCGGCGCGTCACGAAAAGAGGGACAGGAAGAAGAAGAAGAAGAAGAAGGAAAAGGAAAAGGCAGGCGCAGGGGATGATGTCAAGCTACATACGTATGTACAGCTCCTTCGGTTGTACGCCCCGCACTCGCCCCGCCCCGCCGTACACGATGCGATGCAATGGCCCAGCGAGACTCACCCACCATCCGGCCCGGTATAGTCCAATCTTCAGGCGTGCGTGTGTGTGTGTGTGTCAGACGCAGGCAAGGGGAGAAACTAAAACAATCTCTGAGACATGCGAGGGAAAATCCGGGGAGAAGGGCAAGACGGGCGGGCGTGTATGCGTGTGCAGATTGGGGGAATGTTCCACATAAGGCTCCGACCGACAAAGAGGCAGGCAGGCAGAAAGGAAGATACTGTGCTGACCTGCAATGTCACTTGCAGCAGCAGCAGCAGCAGCAGCAACCGCAATAGGCGTGGCGTGCTGACCCAATTCATTGGCAACGCTATCTTCTGAGCTGCAAGACAGGGCAGACGGCGCATACATACAGACAGACAGACATGCACGCTGTGAAGTGACGTTCCGGCGGCCTGGCTGGCTACAGACGGTAAAAAGAGGTACAGTCTTGATTGTGGCTTTCACATGTGGTCGTAAGTAAATCGGAATGTGCAAGCCGCTCCAGGTCCCGTGTCGTACCGCCCTCGACCTGGACCGCACGCTCGGCCTGGCGCAGCATGGTACCATGACGTCCTGCGGCGGGGCAAGAAGAAGATGCCTTTGTGGCTGTGCTGGTTACGCCCCATGGACTGAGTCGATTGTACCTAGCAGGAACCGACGAAGCAAGCCATAAGGCAACGTTTCCTCCCCCCTTCTTTCAGAGCCTTCACTGGGCTGTGATGCCGACGAAACTTGCTACGACCTGATTGGGCGTCGTGGGCGTAAGTAAGTAGTAGGCGTGGCTGGGCGTCGGCGCACTCCGTCTCGCGATCCGGGGTCACGCTCGCCCGCTCGCTCCCAGGCAGCATCAACCGGCCTGGATCGGAGTCCGATGACGCGCAGAGTCAAGGAGAGACCCAGTGCATTGGCTCGATCGGAACATGCAAAAGTGCTCTGCTCTGCTCTGCTGAGGCGCATAAGCTCAGGGTGGGGGTGGGATGTGGGGGGGGGGAGGCGGCTGCTGACTGTCAGAAGCGGCGCACACGGTACTTACGGTACCTTGCTGTCAATGAATGTAATTAGTGTAGTGGTCGCACTTGCGCTGTGCTGTGCTGATTGACAGCAAAAGCCAAGCAAGCTGCGCGGATAGTCCGGTGTCACGGGCCGGAAAATGTGTCACAGGTTTTGATTGCATCGTCTTCTTCCCTTTGTGCCCAAGTTTGCTCACGACCCCTTGCCCCGGGTCGCTGGAACCCGTGGCGAGGGCAGTGGCACCAAGGCAGATGACGATGACGCTGCGTCACATCGCAGACAGCACATTCGAAAGCTTATTGACTTCCACTTTACCCCGCTCTTGCGACGCGGGTGCAGAGCAAGCCATGGCGTGGCGTGGCGTGGCGTGGCGCACAAGGGTCAGAACGAGGCGAGGCCGAGCTGAGGTTAGCGAGCGAGCGAGCGAGCGAGAGAGCGAAGAGGGGGCGCAGTCAGGAAGGACAGGAAGAACAGGAATCACCGTGGAAGATCAAGGAATCCGGGGGAAGGCTGAGTAATGCTTCCGGGCTCACTCGTCCACCGTGCTGCCTCCCTTCTCCCGTCCACACCATCCCGCTCTCGCTTGGCGCACGCACGCACGCTCATTCGCTTCGCCTCGCCTCGCCTCGCCCGGCCCGCACGCCTGGCCCGAGCTACGCGAGGTCCTCGATTGTCGAGGTCGCTCGAGTGATAGGACGGAATGCACCACGTCACAATACGATACGATACGACAACTTCTTCTGTTTGTAGCCACGACATCACATCACCAAACACTCCTTCCATGTTTGGCGGGTCGGTGGTCCATACGCGAGCGACTGACTGCATTGCACCGCTCCCCCGTCGTACTCATATCCAATATCCCCCGTGCATGCCGAGCCGAGGCGAGCCGAGTTGGCCAGGGGACCGAGAGGCGGGGCGGAGCGGGGAGAGGCGAGGTCAGGCGAGGTCAGGCAAGGGTTCTTTGAGGGGGTTTCGTACGGCGCGAGAGATCAAACAGGTCACAGTGTGGCGAAGGTGTGCTTGCAATGATCGCGCGCCGCCATTGGGTGAGAGCGCATACGGAAGGAATGGGTGGGTGTACCTGATTGTAGTACAATACGGGCGGGACACTCCTTCTCTTGGAGCACGGGGCGCAAATTACGGATTGTACTAGGCTCTACCTGCGCCCGCGCAAGT
The DNA here is from genome assembly GCA_004016185.1 of Quambalaria eucalypti. Lineage (NCBI taxonomy): Eukaryota > Fungi > Basidiomycota > Exobasidiomycetes > Microstromatales > Quambalariaceae > Quambalaria > Quambalaria eucalypti. The sequence goes on from RRYC01000437.1 coordinate 4,682, forward strand.
GATCGCAGCGCAGCATTCAAATCGTAGCAGAGGCAACGAAGTCAGGAGGGCCAGGACAGACGACGGAACGGCGCTGAGCTGTGCACCACGAGCGTGACCCACCCGCCGCCCCGCCCTCGCTCCAGGCCATGCTTGCCAAGCACCAGGAGCGACGAGTCCCACGTTGTGTGGATCGTGGTGTATCGTGACCGACCCTCAGGGTCAGGGCGAGGGTGAGGGTCAAGGGTGGGTCGATGAGACTGTAGGCATGCTACCGCCCACCCCCCGATGGTGGACCCCACTTACGCACGTGCCATATCGGGCGGGAGAGCGGAAGAGCGGGAGAGCGGGATGCGGGATCACCGGCGAACGAAACCTCGAGAGTGGAAGCGCAGTTGGAGTCGGGGCACGCGCGGTCACGGCCGCCACGAGGCCCGGGCCACGCCCGTGTTTGCAAGGTACTCTTGGCACACACGGCGATGGCGTGGCCCCTGAGGTTCCGTGACCGTCACATTGTATTGTAGCTGAGTGTATGCGCCTTGCTCTCGCCCCTTTTTTGTTTTCGCCCCTTACCCAACCCCGCCCCGCCTACGCTCGGGCCTCGCTCAGGCACGGATTGAATGAATGAATGCTCCGCAGAACGCCGAAGTCTGCCCTTGCCCTGTGGGCGCGCGTGCACTCGGAGGGCGCCCGATCGCGGCGTGATCGCCTTTGCCGGGCGATGCCCCGCGTGCTCAATACAAGACGATCCGATGCGATGAGTGCTCGACACATGCTCGACACAAACGCCCACTCAGAGACTGGTAACGTGAGCTGGCGTTGCACGCTCTGTGACATTGTATTTGCCGCTCGCCCTGAAGCCCATGACGCCCAAGAGGCGACGCGTGATTGGGGCGGAGGGTTCGGCTGGATCGGCTGATCTATGTCTCTCCTCGACTTTTTTCTTTTCTCTAAATGAACACCAGACTCTGAGCGTCCACGGCGTGAATCACATTGTACCTTTGGATGTTAATCTTTATCGAATAGAACGTTCATGTCGGTGTCTTTTTTGTGGCCCCATGCGATTCCGCGAAACTGCGATTCCGCGAGACTGCGATACTGCGACGCTGCGATGCTGCGATAGTTGTAAGTAGGCGATCTCAGCGTGACAGCCATGTCCGGCGGTTGGCCTCGTAAAACGCAATCTACGCGGTTTCAGGTCAGGCAGGCAAGTGGGCGGGCGAAGTGAGTCAGGGCAGGTCGAGCGGGTGTTCCGCCCGGCCGTGGGCCAACTCCGCCGCGGCCCAAGTAAGGTAGCTCAGCTTGAGCCCGAGGGCCGCTTCTGTTTGCTGTGTCGCAGCACGAGACCTGTCTCAGCGAAGGGAGGACCTCGGGGTTCAGCTCCCCGCCCGCTCTACCCGGATTGGGAGTCACCGGCTGGCTGGGGCAGAGGCCGGTGCATCCGACTGAGCAGAGACACGGCGACGACATGCGCTCTCTCCAGCCGAAAGAGGCAAGGCTCACTCATCCTCACTCATCTCACTTGTCACGCCTGCTGGTGTTTTCAACTCCGAGGAGTCGTCGCGTCTGCCAGCCCAGATTTCTTTCCCTCTTTTCCTCTCGCGGGACTCGGATACGGCTGTACTTACTGTAGCCGGAATGCCGCCGGGTCGGCCGGCGAAGAGGCGTTCACCGGGGCGCAAAGGAGGAGGACCGGAGCGGTGAGGCAGCAACGTCAGCGGTTTCAAGAGCAAAGGAGCAGGCTGGGCTGCCTTGCCCGAAAATAGCATGAGCATGAGATCGTGCGTACGGACGGACGGCGGAATATGGACGTGTGCGTGTGCGTGTGCGTGTGCGTGTGCGTGTGCGTGTGCGTGTGCGTGTGCGTGTGCGTGTGTGTTAGTGGATGTCGCCAGGATTGACCAACGACCAGGGGCGTAACGCAGAGGGCGAAAAAGGGGCGACGTTGACGCTGTCATGCTGCGAAGACGAGGGCAACGGGACGCGTGGTGGACACCCAGGCGAGACTGTCGGCGGCCCCTGAGCAGGCGACGAACGGCCACTGAAGCCCGACTGCTTGTGCAGCTGCCGCCACTGCTGCCGCCACTGCTGCTGCCACTGCTGCTGCCACTGCTGCTGCCACTGCTGCTGCCACTGCTGCTGCCACTGCTGCTGCCACTGCTGCTGCTCCGTCTGTTCCGTCCCCTCCTCTTGCCGCTCCGTCCTTGGCCCTGCTCCGGCTGCTGTGCCCGCCGTCGGCTCGCCGCCCGTCGCTGCCGCGCAAGCCGCTTCTTGCCGCCTACCCCTCCCGCCCCGCCCCTGAGCAGTGGAGCGAGCGGGTCCTCGAGAGCGGGGCGAAAGGCAAGTGGGCGAAAAAAAGGCGGCGCGCCGCACCCGCGCCCGCCCTGGGGCTGTGGAGCGCTTGGCTCCCTGGCGTGGGCCGCCATCTCACCCCGACGCTGCGAAGCCTGCAGTGAGTTGCATGTTCTTTGAGAGCAACTTGTGTGGGTGTGCCGGTACTGTGGCCCCAACTAAGGTTCCGTCCAACGACGGCCTGCGCCCAGATTGAATCCCCCCGGCCGTGCGACGTCTTGAGCGCTCTCGGGGTCTCTTTTCTCGTATGTATGTACAACGGTATGTAAGTACGCATTCGGATGCGCAGCGATCGCGTCGGGGAGACAACAATCAGTGAAGAACATTCGTCGTACTCCGTTCACCTTTGGTGGTTTAGTACCTGTATGCTGCGCTACTCGAGTGTGTGTACTTTAGTGTGGTGTGTCGCGCACGCCGTCCAGAATAGACGTGACTCGCGTAGGCGGGCGCAGTGCCGCCTCCCGTCATCTGCCATCCGAGGCTTGCCCTCGCGTCCCGCGTCCCGCCCGCCCCGCCCCGCCCCGCCCCGGCCTCGCCTAGAGCAGTGCGGGCATGCGGGCGGTGCAGCACTTTGCTGTCAGACCCACGTCAAGTCACTCCGAGCAGTACATACGTCATAGACGGACAGTCGGGCGGGCGGGCGGTCCAACAGTCGAGTCGAGTCGTCCGCAAGTCAAGTGAGTGAGTCGTCCGCCTGTTAGTCTCAGTCCCGGCTCAATCCATGAGCCACCAGTGCAGAGCCGTCCTCGTTTTTGCGGACACTGTCGCGGCTAGTTGGTTAGTTGACTTGACTGAAGTGAAGTGACTCGGGAACCCGGGGTGGGGCGGGTGGGGGGCGGGCGGGCGGGCGGAGGAGGCGCCTTGGTGAGCACTGCAAATGCAGCCTTCAGCCGCCGCCCAATTCAGACTCAGCCTGCTGTGGCGTTTTGCGACGCTGCGACGGGCCTTTTTTCCCCTCGTCCTCCTCGTTAACGCGTCGGATGCGGGCGTGCTAATCACGACGTCAGGGTGATGAAAGAGGCCTGCAAGGGTGTGACTTCACTGCCCGCTCGCCGCGCAATACACTGGGTTGTACAATACAATCTTCGTTCCGAGCCTCCGTTGATTCGATTGCAATTGACCTGGGGAACTGAATTGAATCGAGGGCAGTCGCGACGGCCGGGGAAATGGACGCCGTGCGGGGGGGCGGCTGTGCCCAGTGACGCGGCGACGTGGATGAGGACTTGAGCTACCACTGGCTATTGTATTATGCGTGAGTGAGTGGGGCTCGGGCGCGTCTGCCTGCCTGGCCTTTGTGCACGACGTTGCCCTCGCACTTTGGTGCCTTGCCAAGGGGCGAAGTCGGGGGAGGGCGGACAGGACCTCTCTCGTTGTCGTCTTGAGCCCCCGCCGTCGTCATAGTAAATCAACTCGCCCTCTGCTATACTATTCAGCCATGGCCGCTTGCCATGCCGCCTCACACGCCTCGCACTAATCATTCCTCGCTGCCCCCGTACGTAATGCTTTACAACTGCAACTGCCACTTTGTCCATTTCTAACCTCCGCTCACCGCCCGCTCACCGCCCGCCCGCCAGCCGCCCCGCTCAACCATTGTCAACGCCCAATCGCATTAGGCTGCTAGGGACAACCTCGTGCCCGCCTTTTGACACCGACCAACCGACACCGACTCCACCGACCGCCGACGACAAACGAAGCTTTTCAGTACCGCCACGCCACCATCAACCCCCTGTAGCGTACTGTACTTACGCCCAGTCAAGACTAGCACCAACGCATCATAACCCCACCCATCCCCGACCACGCCACGGACTTTGATCCCCCATTTCCCGTCCCCAGCTCTCGCCCTCGTCTTCGCCCTCGTCCTCGTCTCCGTCTCGTCCCAACATCGTCTGAACGCCACGTTAATCGACCAGCACTCGCACCGGCATCGGCTCCAGTCCTCTCATCAGTATCGCCATCGTCGGCGCCCCACGTTGCCAAGCCATATCTGGTCCTGCCCCGCTTGTGCTCCCGCCCGTGCTCCCTTGCCCCGCACCGTTTTGCGGCCACTAGCACTCGTACCACCGACCAGCATAAAGGCCGCTCCTCCCCACCTCCTAATCTCACCTCGCCTCACCTCGACGTCTTTGTTCTCGAGGTCCCGTGCGCACGTCATACGATTTCGTGTCCCGCTCTGACACTTCTCCCACGAGTGTCGCAGGCTGGTACACCCGCCAGTGTCGCATCCCACTCGCCGCCAACGGAAGCCAAACTCAGACAAGCTGGCCGACGATACGGACAACACGTCCTTGATTGGGTATAATCACCCGGGCGGCCCAGCTGCTTCAACTTCTCTTCCTCCTCCTCCTCCTCCTCCGCATCAGCCCGTGCGCCCTTGCTTCAGCACCTCTTCGCCCATCTCCCCGCACCTACTTAGCCAAGCTGATCGTTGTAGCCATACGCGTACGCCCAAGTCCACGCCCACGCTCTCGCGTATCGCTGGCACATCGTGGCCCCATCATTGCCGAATTGGCAACTGGCTACCAATATTACCCCCGCCATCCCCGTGACCACACCGACAATGGCGACGCCTGCCGCACTCACGCCTAGTGGGCCCGTCGACCCAGACGCATCATCCTTGCCCGACCTCGTCCGATCAGGATCAGAGGACGGTGGTTCGTCGGTGTCTACACTCTCGTCGGTGGGCAGCACCAGTGGTGCAGGTTGGGCACACCCGCTCAACGTTAAAGTCGCCTTACTCCAGGCAGCACCCCAGGTCCCCACGCGGTTAGCCAGGAACGGCCTCGACCATATAGCTTCGCAGCAGCAGCAGCAACAACCTCTGCAACCTCAACAACATCCCCATCACCCTCCTCACACGACGCATCCTCAGCCCCTCCAACCCCAACCACCGCCTCACCACCACTTCCATTCCATTCAGTCGGCTGATCCCCACTTTGCCAACGCTGATCACTACCAGCGCTTTGTCAACGGAGGGCGGTATCCAAATCAGCCCTACAATCACCACCAGCACAAGGAGCTTCCCTCGCTCCCAGCCTCAGCCTCGTCGCCTACCCTCTCTCACTCGACTTGCTCGACCTGCTCGCCTTCTTCACCTCGCCGTCCTGAGCCACAGAGGGCCTCGCACTTTGAGTACGACTCGACGGTTCCACGGACTATGACCCAATCGGCCAGCATCGCGCCGACAATACCAGAGGCCAACATCCCAAATGGTATCAATGCATACACCCACTACGGTCGCGGCGTCAGCGGCAGCACCGCCAGCCAGGGGCCTCGTCCCGATGACCTTTCGTCCTTCAACCGAGGCAATGCCCTCGACGCCGACCAAACTTGCAGCGCCGGCAACAACAACGCCAACAACGCCAGTGACGTGCGTGGAGCAGCTGCCCACTACGCCTCCCTGGCCTCGTCCGTTTCGGCTCCAAACAGCCTGCATGCCATTGCAACAGATCGTCAGGCACTCGACGCTCTCACCGCAGGCGTCGACCGACTCAACATGGCGCGAGCGCCTGCCTTGGCTCGCAGAGAGTCGGCTCTGACCAGCACATCCACCGCCCAGCCCTCGCCGCCTTCGACCATCTCTGCGTCGTCGTCTGCCGTCGTTACTCCCTCGGCCACATCTGCCCTCAACAATCCCATGGACAAGACGGTCGCAGAACAATTGGAAAAGGACGTCGAGTCCCCCAGCAACTCGTCGCCTGGCGGATGGAACACGGATAGCGCCATTCTCGACTCTCCCGGTACGTCGGTCAATGGGCATGGACCTGCTGCTGGATCGACGACGACACGTCCTCGCGAGAATTCGGCCATTGGCAGCCTCAAGGAAGACTTGGCCCAGAGCAGAGCCATGTCTGATGCCGCACGAGCTGCTGGTGTCGCTAGTCCAGACTCATGGAGGTCGCTCCTCCCTGAACACGACCCGTACTACGCATCAGAGGCCGTCTTGGCGGCCGACTCGGATCGTTCGAAGACGCTCGAGCCGTCGGGATTCACCTTTGGCAGCGCAGCATCGAACATGGAACACCAGGGCCGGCCAGAGTACACACGCTCTGCCAGCGGCGCCAGTGGTGAATCGGCCAGTCACTCGTCGCATACCACTTCTTCGCGTCGCCTCTCCAACGCAAGTCTGGCCAGCATACAGACGACGTTTTCTCTGCCAGGACCCACAGCCACTTCTCCGCAGCATCTGCGGGATCCAACCAGCATCTTGGCTAGGGAATCCTGGCGCAGTCTCTTGCCCGACAATGACCCCGCAAGTCGCTCTTCGTCGGTGGGTCACGACGTCGCCAATGGCCGCAACCGTCGCGCTTCGCCTCCCACCGACGGGGCCAACAGGAGCGCTTCGTCGCAGAACCCCGTCTTGAGCCGATTCAGTAGTGGCGCCACCATTCGCGATGCCGCCGCTGCCTCTCGCCGCCATGCGAGCTTCTCGACCTTTGAGCGTGCGGAGCCGCCGTCCTCGTCGGCGTCGTCATCGACGTCCTTTGCTGGGTCGACATCGCAGCCATCGTGGGGAGAGCGGGGCTCAGACGCCGGCGGTGAACCCCGTCGCCGGGATACGGCCATGGCGCTCTCCTCGTCGAACTTGGGCGCGCATACAGGCGACCAGCAGCAAGAATACTACCACCCGCCCTTTGTGCACCCTTCGTCGTCATATGAGCCGTCGCATCAACGTCATCCTCAGCATCACCACAAGACATCGTCTGCATCGCCCTCGAGCAACAGCAGCAGCAGTAGCGACGGCCAGCGCACAGACGCCGCGGAGCCTGGGCATGGCCATGACTCGTTGCAGCCTTCTTCGATGCCGGCGCCCGTCTCCATTCCTGGGCCGAAACGGCAGTTGAGCCCTGGCGGTACCATCCTCGCACAGCCTCCCTCCGCCTCACCGCGCAGCACAAGCCGAGCCGCAATGGAAGATGCAGAAGAGCGCGAGAGCTGGCCCAGCAGTCGCGGCAGCCGCGATTACCACTTTCTCCAGCGAGCGGTGCCGGACAAGTGGCTCGAGGAGCAGAGTCAGCAGATGCAGCAGTTTGGTGCTACTTCCAAGACGGTAGGCTCGCCAACCTCGGCGACGGCCATGACGACGACGACTACCCAGACGGCCACGGTCAATGCACCTCTGCCCGGCGTCCCACATTCGCCTGCTGGTCCCTCGATTGGAGCCTTTGTCACTACGACGACGACGACTACCACGACTACCACGACGCATCACGTGCTCCACCCCAATGGCAGTGGCGATGAACAGCACCACCAGGCAGCCTCGCCGCAGCCGCACCACGCAACGGCTCCCATCGAAGCTGGCTCGGGCCCTCGTTCGTCTGCTGCAGTCGCTGCGCAGGCCGCCGCCGCCGTTGCCAACTCGACGACAATGGGCCCATCCAGCAGCAGCTCGGCGATGGTCAACTCGGCAATGAGTCCTCCTAGCGTTCCATTCATCTACCATCGTCCCGCGCCGCCCTCTGCCGACTTGACCATCGAGACGTCGAACACGCGCTATACCCTCGTGACCCGCCTGCCGGGCTTCTTCCTCGAGAATATCACGCTCAGCTGCACGCATTCGCGCACACTCCGCATCGTCGCCAGCGGTGACTACGACTTTGAGAAGCGCATCAGCTTCGCCAATGACGCAGACCTTCGCGGCGTGCGTGCCGAGTTCGATGGGACCTTCCTCGTGATCAAGGTGCCCCGAAGGCAAAGGACGCCCACTGTCACGCCGCCCTCGCTTACGGCGGCGGCTGCGGCGGCGGCGCGCGTGGGCAGTACGGCGGGTGGTCCGAGTCACTATATGCTGCGTCAGGAGCAGGAGCCACCGCCTCAACTACACTGAGGTGGTCCAGCTCTCGAATCGAAGAGGCAGTGCATTGTTGCATGCGTGTAAGACGAGGTGATGGAGTTGACATCTTCGGTAGTGATGATACCGAGTGGCGGCGGTACTTCGCTTTCCACCCCTTCTTCTCTTCTTTTTCCAGTCCTATTATCCTTGCGCCTCGCCTCGGTACATGCTGTTGTCCGCACAGGAGACAGATTGACCGGTGGCGACGCGCAAGCGCAGTTGCCTCGTGGCAGTTGCAGTACGTCTCGGAAAGGCAGGAACAGCACCGCTGCCGTCCCACGAGGCTCAGTCGGTCCCTGCATCCCCTTCCCGTATCCCATTCAATACCTACGTACCCACACGTCCGCATCGCACCTAATCCAGTCCCTCGTTTCCTTCCCAATTCCAGTCCCAGTCCAGTCTGCGTCCGCACTCGAATCCATCCCTGTTCAATCCAGTCCAAGTCAGATCTCAGCTCTCATCCCATGTCGTGTCCATGTCCAAGCCCGCGTCGCAACTCAGCTTAGCTCTGCGCGGCTCCGTCCCCGTCCTAGTCCTGGTCCGAGTCCAGTCTCTGTCTACCCTACTCTGCACTCTGATCTGGGAGGCGCCCGGCCCTCGCTCTTGCGTCGCCTTGTACTGCGCTGCATCGAGCTGAGCTGAGCAAACTCGTCGACGTTGCTTCCTGGCATTCTGGCATCTGGCGATGATTAATACAATATCATTCATTCACTCGCTTCGTTGTTCTCGAGTTGTGAAACCAAGTCCACTACAGGGCAGGCAGGCAGGCTCTTACCGCGAACCCTCATTCCGTCCCTCTTGGACGGCATGAAGAAGACGCGTCGCGTCGGGGGCGCAACTGTAGTTAGTGTGCACGGAAGGCTGCGTGCCTCAGTGGAAGCCTTGCTTGCTCCTCTTCCAGTACTGTACATACCCTTTCTTTGATCGATTCCTCCTCGGTAGGTACGTGTACGTGTACGTTGCCTACTACGGTCTCTTGCGCTCCGCTCTGGTGGACGTACCTACGAGACGAGCGTGCACACGGGAGGCGCACACACACACACAGGCAAAGAGCATCTCGCCGCCGCCGCCGCCGCCGCCGCGAAGAAGGGGAAGCAGCACAAAAACGCAAGGAACAGCATCAGCATCGACACAGTCTGCTACGCAGCCAGCCTGGCACCGTCAGCAACCTTGCACTGCTTTCCTTCCGGGCCGCTTGGACTGGGGAGTCCCAGCCTTTGCGATTTGCGAAATTCGGAGTCGGCGCGTGCTGACTGTAGGTATGCCGCTGCAGCAGCACCCTTGCTGTCTTTTGATTTGACTTGGAATCTCAGCTCAGCACAGTTCTCTACCTACGCTGCACCAACACCAGTGGCGATGCTCCTCCCACTCACTGGTGAGCGGAGCTCAACTTCTACGGGCGCCCTTTGTCCTATTGTATTCCCGTCCGAGACCGAAGAAGCCCGTGGCACTAGACGCGTCGCCAGATGCTTCCGTCGAGAGACATTCTCAAGACACGAGGAGTTGAAAGTTTCAGAAATCGACTCAGCGCCAAGCCAGAACTCTCAGTGCTCAGTCGGTGTTTTATGGGGAGGTAGTAGGGTATAAAGAGGGTGGTCTTTCGTTCACTTCCATGATGTTTTGATCCCCAGGCACCAACACCTCACAACCTCTCGCCGGTCACATCTCCCGCCGCAACCGTCACCCGACGCAGGCTTGGCTGGCAAACGGAACCTGGAGCACACACTGCGCACTCGCAACTCCATCTTGTGCTAGCATCAGCATTAGCATCTGCCAGGCCAGGCACTCCCCCACCACCGCTCAAGGCAACACCATGTCGACGAGCGGCGTCGGATTGAATCCGGGCGCTTGCCCCACCGGTGGCAGCGTCATCCCTCGCATCAAGCAACTCTTCACGTCACCTCAATATCGGAGCGCCATACGCTTCCTTGTCATCGGCGCAGCCGCTGCGGGCATCAAGTGGCTTGCCAAGCTCACGTGGACAGCCCTGTGCAGGCTGTGCACCGTCAAGGTGGTCCTGAACGGGGAAAGTGACCAGCATGCTTTAGATTGGGTGAAGCTCTATCTCCACCGACATGGCAAGAGCGCACGGGACGTTGAGGTCTGGCGCCCTTCCTCGAGCTTAGGACAGAGCGGAACCAACGCAGACTTTGGAATGAGCGGCGGCCGAATCGAGAGCAAATACCTACAAGGTCTGGCGTACATTCCACTCGAAGCGTTGCCTGTACAGTGAGTTTGCGCCGATGTGCCTCATTCCAAACCAGTTTGGGTGGCCTATTCTAACGCTTCCTTCTCGACTCTATGACACCGCATCGGACCATCCAGCTTCATCTTTCAAGGCATCCATGCTTTCGCGACGCGCTCGCGTGCAGCCGACTGTGAAACCCGCATCACCATCACCTTCCTCACCTTCTCTTCTTCCGACATTGTCCAGCGTTTCCTCTCCTCCGCTGCTTCCGAATGGGACGCTCACCAGCGGCAAGGCCGCTCCAGCTCCTTGACAATTCAAAAGGCCACTCCTCACGGCTATTGGGAGTCGAACAAACCCATGCCCAAGCGCCGAGCCAGTACGGTGCACCTTCCTGGCAAACTCGCAAAGCGCCTACTGCAAGACTCGCACAACTTCTTCAGTGCCAAGACCCGTAATTGGTATGGCGCGCATGGCCTTCCTCACCGACAGGGATGGCTCTTCCATGGACCCCCGGGAAGCGGTAAGACGTCGGTCTTCCACGTCATCGCTAGCGAATGGAAGGGCTCTTTCCACCAGATCGACCTCACCTCGCAGGACCTAGACGACAAGAAGTTCCAGACCTTGATGGAGCGAGTACCCGCCAAGTCTGTTATCCTGCTCAAATACGTTGACACGGTGGTTGAGAAGTCACGCGCTGCAAACGAAGCCAAGAAGCCCGGCATTCCAAAGGATGGCGACGCCACAACACCGTCCAAAGTCTCGCTATCTGCCCTCTTACAGGGCATCGACAACGCAGCGCCCCGCGACAACTGCCTGATCATCATGACAGCCAGGAACCGCTCCGCGATCCACGAGGCGCTGCTCCAGCCCGGACGAGTGGACTCCCAGACGGAGTTCTTCCATGCTACTGCCGAACATGCGCGACGCCTCTTCACGAGATGGTTCGATGGCCCCGAAGGGCCACCGCCTATCTTGGCGGCGCGTACTCCACCTTCCACTACGACTACTAGCGTAGTGGGAAAGGCAATTGCCGCCGGTGAGGACGAAGCCCCATCGAAGAGGGAACCCGAACCCAAATCCGAATCCGAGTCCCTCTCCGCCGCGGCAGACCGATTCGTCTCTGCCCTCCCCGAGGGGCGCATCTCCATGGCTGCTCTGCAGGGATACCTCCGACGATACCTCTCGCCCGAGTCGACGTACACGGGTGCTGCTGATGGGTTTGTGCCGTGGGTCAAGGATACGCTTGCCAATGCCAATGAGAAGGAGGAGGAGGTGCAAAAGACGGCGGCGGCGGCGCCGGGGGAGGCAAAGGCAGAGGTATGAACGCATGACTTTGTGTGGACCCGCCCGCCTTGCTTCTCTCTCCCCCACTCCCGCTCCGGAACAAATAAATAAATAAATCGTGTACCTAAAACTCTCTCTGGTACCCCCCAGTCGTAGCCAGGCCGCACCACGCCACGCCCCGCTCCGCCCCGTCCTCGCAGCCTCATACTTATACAATACACGCACATGTAGAACCAGAACAAACAACCAACCAACCAACCAACCAACCAACCAAATCACCAACCAACCAACCAACCAACCAACCAACCATATAACCACACATTAAATAATAGAACCAAACCCCATTGACCTGCCTGCATCATTCCCCGCGCCATCCCCCCGCGCCGAAGGGCGAACGGCGAGCCCCTCTCTCTCTCTACTCGAGGCTAGCCACTCGAGCTCGAGGGACGAATCATCTGATTTGATCATGCCTGGCACGTCAAAGTCGAAGTCGAACTCGTCAGTTCGTTGCCTACCTACCTACCCTTCATAGCAGTTCTTCTTGTTCCCTCTTTTCCTGTCCTGTCCTGTCCTGTCCTGTCCTGTCCTGTCCTGTCCTGTCCTATCCTGTTCTTACCCGTCTGTCTGATCCTTGGTAGGCTATCGACTTGGCCGCCCACCCTGCTTTAATGCCTTGAACTTGAACTTGAACTTGAACTTGAACTTGAACTTGAACTTGAACTTGAACCTGAACTTCGACTTCTACGTCCTTCGCCACGCGGCTCGGCTGGCTCCTGCTCCTGCTCTGCTCGCCTCGCCCAGGGCGATCTAGGCATGTATGTGCATGGTCCCTGTCAGTAAGTAGGTACAGCGCGCGTCGACGGAAAGGCAAAAAAGGAAGAGAAGACAAGCATGATATGATATGATACGATACGATACGACATGATACAGATGCTATCCAAGTCCAATTCCAACCTCAACCTCCGATTCACCGCACGCCACTCATCTCTACGTCCTGGCTGGGCGGTACGGCGTCGGGCGTCCCCGTGCCCGTGCCTGTGCCCGTGCCTGTGCCCGTGCCTGTACCTGCGGTCGTCTCTGCTGCAGCGTCGTCAAAGCGGCTGTCCGGCGGCGGCGCTACCCTTGTCCGATCCTCACCCCTGTCCTTGTCCTTGTCCTTGTCCTTGTCCTTGTCCTTGTCCCTTCCTCTGTCTCGATCGCGATCGCGGTCACGGTCCCGCTCCCGCTCCCGCTCCCTCGTCCGGGGCGACTGCACGGCAGAAGCTACGCCGCTCGCATGTGCATGGCCGCGCTGTGTCCTCGGCGTCTCCCTGGAATCGACGTCCATGTATATCGCAGAGGGAGGATGGGAGTGCGTCCGTGGAGGGGAGCGCGATCGCGAGCGCGAGTGCGAGTGTGCGGGGGAGTGCGGGTGTGTGTGGGCTTGCACGGAGGGCGAGTGCAAGTGCTGGGAGTGCTGGGAGTGATGGGGCTGGAGGCGGGATACCGAGGCGGGGCGGGAGGAGGACGACGCAGAGGCAGAGGCGGACGACGTCGAGGCAGAGGAAGAGGATGCAGGCGACGTCGATCCTCCCGCGACTGCTGTCGCCTCCGCTACTGCTGCCGCCTCCGCCGCCGCCGCCGCTACGTCGGTGTCTGCGTCTGCGTCGACGTCGACGCCGGCGTCTGCAAGAACGTAGGAAGAATGCGAGGCGACGAGGGATGCGTAATAGTGCTGTAGGAGGGCGCCAGAGCAGGTGAGACGCCAGTCGATGATGTTGAGAAATTCCTTTTCGAGCATGTTTAGCTCAATGAGGGAGATGCCGCCGACGCGTGCGTAGTGGCCATTGGTACTGAATGCGTCGCAGAGGGCCTTGCTGGCGCAGACTACTGCGGCACAGACGAAGCGGTGTACGGTGAGTCCACAGATGGTGAATCCCTTCATGCGTTCGCAGACGCGATCGATGTAGACGAGGAGGATGAGGGTGCAGGCCTTGTCGAGGGAGGTGTACTTTGCGATGCGGCGAAGGTACGAGTGAATGGAGATGCCCGGTGTGGCGCGGGAGTGGAAGCGGGTGAGGGCAGAAGGATGCAGGGGAAGGGTATCGTTGTGGGTCATGAGGCGATGGAGCATGTCGGCGACGAGGACGACAATGTCCTCTGGGTCGGCGTCATCGACGTGGTAGGGCAAGACTTTGACGCCGTCGATGATGTCCCCCGGGCGGGGTGCGGTGCCTGAAGTGGCATGAGAAGAAGGCGCTCGCATTGCATCGTCGGGGCTGCGGACGGTGCTGTCCCTGCTGCTGCCATGGCGGGGGGAAGAGGTGGCTGCTGCGGCCCTTGAGGCTGACCTGCTGGGCGCTCTACTCTGAGGCCTGCTTGTGCTTGTGCTTGTGCTTGGGCCTCTGCTACGGCTGCGGCTGCCGCTACCACGTGTACTCTGTGCGTTCGGAGCGCCCTTGGAGGACGAGGAGGAGGACGCAGGCGAAGAGTCGCTGGAGAGTGCCCCGAGATGCTGCACAGCCTCGTCGGCACCGGGCGGCCTTCCAAAGATGACATCGGAAGGCGATGCCTTTGCGACGCGGAGGGTGGCAGGCGAGCGCGAGCGCGAGGTGGAGCTGGTGCGGCGTGGTGGGTCCATGGGGGAGTGCGGGTGCGATGAAGGTGATGAAGGGGTGTGAGGGTGCGAGTAGGATGACAGGCCGTGCATGTTGTCGATGGGCGAGTGGGCGAGCGAGCAACAGCCTCTATGCTGGTTGACGCCGAATGAAACCCCCCGCGTTGTAATGGAGATGGATGTGCTATGCTACGCTAGCTAGACACACTGCGCTGCGCCTATATCTGCGCTATGAAACGACTTGCGGAAGGTGTTGTGTGACTTGCTCGCTTGTGCCATAGAATGGCAGACAAGCAGCAGAGGGCAAAGGCAGCGAGGGCGGCAAGAGGTAGGCTGCCGCTGTCATACCAGGCGGTTGAGAGGCTAGTTTGATGATGGTGGTGGTGATATCGTGAATCGCCCAAACGTCCGACCTCGCCAGTCAGCTTGCGACGCCGCAGCCGGCGTGAGTGAAAGAGTTGTGCTGGTGTGCTCTCTTCGCGAAAGTGTTGCGCTTGTATGCTCTCCTCGCAAAGGTGTCGTGCTGGTAATGCTCTCCTCGCAAAAGTGTTGTGCTTTCTATGCTGTCCGTGCTCGATAGCTTATTCACGAATCTAGCCTCTATGCTCTCTGTCTCTCTGTCTCTGCCTCTCTCTCTCTAAATGGCGACGACGGAGATGGAAGCCTCTGCTGCTGCGGAGTGATGGAGGGAAAATGGAAGTGGAAATGGAAATGGAATATGGTGTCCAGATCGGGAGTTGTGTCTGACTGCATTTCTCATTCCCATTCCCGTTGACCCACTCAATTGATCCCTCACCCTGCCCTCGCCTACCCTGCCCTCATTTTCCTGTCCCCCGCTCGCTACAGTCATTTTGCCGCTCCAACCACGTGCCCTGCCCTGGGCTGCAACTGCACCCGCGCTCGCCAGTCGCCGCCATGACCCACCACTCGGATCCGCGTCGTCCGCGCTGTCCCGCCCCGCACACACCGCCCCCCACATTCACGAGGCGTGTGTTGCGTAGGCGTGCGTGGTGTTGCATTGCAAGTGTGTGTGCGTTGGCCGCCGCGCCGCGTCTTGGCCTGAGCGGCGAATGGGGCGACCGACGACTGGTACTTGGCGCGCGAAGCACTGGGGCACTCGACCGACTCATTCGTACCTGATTGGACGTTCCCTCCCACACCCTTTCTCTCTCCCGCCACATCTCCGCCACATCCCCGCCGCCCCTCTCCATTGCCCACCATGGAGACCAACATTGCCTCGGCCAATGCCATTCTCCGCCAGCAGCAGCAGCAGCAGCAGCAGTCTGCCCAATCACAAGATGCTCTTGAGGCCCGCGCCACATCGGCCGCATCAACTGCCGCACAAGTAGCCGCTGACTTGCTCCCTCAGCGGGCCAGTGCAGCCGCCGCCGCAGCCGCAGCCTCGGACACGGCCCGCATCCAGCTCATCGACGAGGAGCAGAAGTTCACGCCAGAAATGGGCACCGCCCTCCGTCGGTGGCACCTCGACGAGGCGGGATTCGGCTACGACCTATGCGCCGTCTTGGGTAGCCAGTCCACGGGAAAGTCAACCCTCCTCAACAAACTCTTTGGCACCTCATTCGACGTCATGGACGAGACGCGCAGACAGCAGACGACAAAGGGCATCTGGATGTGTCGTGGAAGCAACATGAATGTCCTCGTCATGGACGTAGAGGGTACAGATGGGCGCGAGCGAGGAGAGGACCAAGACTTTGAGCGCAAGTCCGCCCTCTTCAGCATGGCCAGCGCAGAGTGTCTCCTCGTAAACATGTGGGAGCACCAAGTAGGCCTCTACCAGGGCGCCAACATGGGGCTCCTCAAGACCGTCTTCGAGGTCAATCTCGGTCTCTTCCAGGCCTCGCGCTCCAGCACAGCCACATCGTCCACGGCCGCAAAGGAAAAGACGCTCCTCTGCTTTGTCATTCGCGACCACATTGGCACCACGCCCCTCGAGAATCTCAAGAATACACTCATGGCCGATCTCAACCGCATCTGGGACTCCCTCTCCAAGCCCGACGGCCTCGAGCACTCTACCATTGACACATTCTTCGACTTTACATTCGTCACCCTCCCGCACAAGCTCCTCCAGCCCGCAGAGTTTGACGCCCAGGTCGCAGACTTCCGCAAGCGCTTCACAGACGCTTCCAGAAAAGACTTCATCTTCCGCCCAGAGTACCACAAGCGCATCCCCGCAGACGGCCTCCCGCACTACCTCTCCAGCATCTGGGACCAGGTCCAGTCCAACAAGGACCTCGACCTCCCCACACAGCAGGAGCTCCTCGCCCAGTTCCGCTGCGACGAGATTGCCAATGCCGCATTTGCCACCTTTGCCGCCCAAGTCAAGGGCTTCCGCCGCCCCATTGAAATGGGCGACGTCATTGCCGAGTTGGGCGCCCTCATGGGACAGCACAGGGGCACCGCCGTCGAGCACTTTGACAAGGCTGCATCGCGGTACCACGCCGAGGTGTACAAGCGCAAGCGGCTGGACCTCCTCGAGAAGCTCAACAGCACCCTCTCGCCCTTTTTCTTGGGCCAGCTCAAGAACCTTCACAAGTCGGTCCTTGCTGCCTTTAAGACGTCGGTCCTCGCCCAGCTCAAGGGTGAAGGGTACGACTTTGCCAAAGTCGTCTCTGCCGAGCGCACGCGCGCCCTCTCGGCATTCGAGGCGGGTGCGTCGCTCATTTGCCTGGCAGACACAGACTGGACGTACGACGAGGAGCTATCCCAGCTCGAGGCCGACGTGGGCGACATTTCAGACCAGTGTCGCGCAGAAGAGACCAAGAAGATGGTCGTCCAGATTGAGCGCAGCGTCAAGCGCGAGATTTCCGAGCCTACGGAGCTGGCACTCGCCCGCCCCGCCGCAGACATGTGGGATCGGATCCTCGTGAGCTTCAGCGAGGCCCTCGAGCGCGCGGAAAGCACCTATGCGCGCAAGGCCCGGTCTTTCAACTGCACGGAAGAAGAGAATACCCTTGCACTGCGCTCCCTCCGGCGGCGAAGCTGGCTGGCGCTCCGCGCGAAAATCGACGAGCAGACGGCCGACGCCGTGCTCATCAATAAGCTTCGGAGCGCCTTTGAAGACCGGTTCCGGTACGACGACGAGGGTGTCCCGCGTGTGTGGCGGCCCGAACACGATATCGACGCCATCTTCCGTAAAGCACGGGACGAGACGCTTGCGCTCATTCCTCTGTATGCGCGCATCGCGCCACAAGACCCCGCCAAGGAGGTATCCCTTCCGAGCTCATCGGACGAGGACTCCCCCGCAGAGGAAGGTGAAGAACCCTTTGATTTCCCTGCTTCCCTCCTCCTCTTCACCGAAACACGCAAAGCAGAGCTCGGCAACCGTTTCCGGAAAGAAGCAGACGCCTACTACGTCGAAGCCAAGCGCAGTACCGTCTCGAGTATAGCGCAGATCCCCTACTGGATGTACGGCGTCATTGCCGTCTTGGGGTGGAACGAGTTCATCGCAGTGCTTTCCAGTCCCGTGTACTTTGCGTTCTTACTCGTATGCGGGACGACGGCGTACCTCCTTTGGTATCTTAATATGTGGGGACCGGTCCTCTCCGTCGTGAGGGCCATGGGAAAGGAGGCGCATCGGATTGCCGATGCTAAGCTTAGGGAGAACTTCGCACAGCCTATTCCCGTGCCTGCGCGGACAACTGCAGCAGCCGCAGGCGAAAAGGCATCTGGCGCTGGCGCTGGTGCAAGGGAGGAGATTGAGCTGCAGGAACGTCCGTCGGCGCGCAAGGACGAGTAGCGTAGAGTTGGTGGTGGCGGTGGCCGGGCGGCGCACACGCCCCTCACGGGCGAGGGGCAGGGAAATGACACTTGTGATATGTGATGTCTTTACGAGTTAATTGAACGAGGAAAGTGAATAAATAAGTGAGCAACAATGGAATGACAGTGACAGTGACAGTGACAGTGACAGTAACAGTGAGAATGACCCTCCGACCAGAACCGTATACACGTGAATGTCCAGTCCAGCGTCCTGCCCCTACTGCACGGGCCCCGCCTGCCCCTTGAGACTCCCCTGCAGCTCATCCTGCGTGACCGTCCGATTATACACCGCCACCGTCCGTGCATAACTATACGCATCGGAATCGTCATACCGCAGCGTCGTCTTAGTCCGGCCCAAACCCGCTACGATCGTACCCTCCTGGTTGTACGCCGCGCTACTAGCCGTATCGAGGTGGACTTTGACGTCGAGGTGCTTGGGCTGCGCAAAGTGCGGCACGTGCGTTTCTGAGCCCCCCAAGGTCTGCTCGTACAAGAAGGACAAGCCCAACGATGTGTTGACGAATTTGTGTGCCGTATCATTCACGTAGTGCAACTCGAGGGGAAACTCCGCCTTCGTCTGGAGGAAGGGGACGCCACCGTGCGTAGAACTCTGCGTAGAGGTACTGCTGCTATTCAGCTGATTGACAGTCAGGGCGTGGCTGTACGTCTGGACACTATCATAGGTGATTGCATGCGTCGTTTCTACGCGGAGGGGAGAATTCGCGCCGGGCGGCTGGATCGAACCCTTGATACTGAGGCTGCGCGGTTGGTTGGGTCGCGTGTGCACAACACTCCGGAGGGACCCCGATTCCTTTGTGACGTCGTTCTGGACAGAGCCGGAGCGGACTAGCGCACTCGTCTCGCTGATGGTCGGCGCATCACCACTGGTCACGCCCTCGGCCTTGGCAAGCTGCAGCTGCAGATTCCCCGAGACGAACCAGCTATCGGGAATGGTCTGGTTCTTTTCGGCAGAGACGACGCGCAAGGAGAAATCGTGCTCCTTGCCGTCGGAGAGGACACCCAGGAAGGCCGTGACATCAAAGTAGTACGTGGGCTGAATGTATGCGCCGTACGACGCCTGCGGCTTCCAGAAAAAGGTGCTGATCCCGCCCGTGAAGATGACGGGGTAAGGGTAGGTGATGCCCGCCAGCGTCCCGTCGATGAGGACCTGCACCTCGCGGTAGGGTCCTCGCGTGTAGAACATGTCTGTGCCGTCGGGAATCTGGGCAATGATGGCGTCATTCACATTGGTGTACCAGAACTCGTCCGTTGCGGTTCCGCTGGCGTGCACCTCGACTAGCGCTTTGCGGGCATTGCGTGGGATCTTGAACCTTGCCGTGGCATCGTCGCCGGGCAGAGCCCACTTGGAGTCGCTGCTGGCGTTGCGTGTCGAGATGGGGTAGATGAGTGGGGCGTAGGTGTGCAGCGGCGTCTTGCCAGCGGTAGCCG
Source organism: Quambalaria eucalypti (assembly GCA_004016185.1). Taxonomy (NCBI): domain Eukaryota; kingdom Fungi; phylum Basidiomycota; class Exobasidiomycetes; order Microstromatales; family Quambalariaceae; genus Quambalaria; species Quambalaria eucalypti. Next base: position 24,140 of record RRYC01000437.1, read on the forward strand.
CGCCCGCACCGACACTCCCGCTGGACTTGAGCTGGTGCACCGTGAGAGAGAGGGTGATGTTCAGAGCACCAGTGTACACGTCATTGACAATGTTCGGGTAGTCAAAGACGAGCACACCCGGCTTGGAGAAGAGCGAGTAGTACTTGCTGACGTCCTTGCTCGTCTCCCAGACGGTGCCTGCCGTCGTGTTGATGGGCTCAGGATTGTCTGTGCGCCAGACTTCCACACCGTACCCGACATCCCTGTTGCCGATGCTTACGCTACCCAGGCGGTCAAATTGCCTGCCTCGAGACTTGCCATTCTGGGTCAAGACGATGGACACCCACTTCTCGGTGTCACGGAAGTCGTCGGGCAGCGCATCGAGGCTGTATTGGATGATGCTTGGCTTACCGTAGCTATTCTGGAAGGACCGCGTAATGAGCTTCACCGTGGTACTCTCAAAGTCGGCACCAGGCAGGAAGCGTGGCGGGACGTTGTTCTCGAACTGCACCAGTGGCTTTTCATGGTTCGGTGCGGCGGCCTTTTGAGGTGCCTGCGGTTTGCCAATGGAGAGTCCCTGGGAGACGAGTGCGGCAGGCAATGCATCGGGGTGGTGAGCTTGCTGAAAGTGCAGGCCGCTGACGGGGGCATCATTGACTTGGGACAGGCGCGAGGAGTGGCTATAGGCGCCTGCTACGTCGGCCATGGGGTCTCCGTGTTTGACCGTCGACGCGACATTCTTGGCCAGGTCATGATGGAGCGCAGGGAGGAACTTCTGGCTGCGCCTCGAGAGGGACGATGGCGAGGAGGAAAAGGCCGCTGCGAGGGGAAGCAGTAGGATGACGCAAAGTGCGCCGGAGGGAAGCCGCATGATTGCACGCCAAGGCGGTGAAAAGATTGTGAGGTGGGTTCCGGCCTGCCTGCCTGCCTGCCTGCCTGCCAAGAGTACGTGAAGTAAATGGTCAGACTGGAGAGGGCAGATGCCGCGTGAATGAGCGTGGGTGGAAGAGGGAGCGTGCCAAGGAGCAGAGGGTGTGGTGGAGTAGGGAATGGGTGCAGGGGTACAAGTCAGGCTGACGAGGTGTCGCTGTGCATGTCGCTTTTTATGGGTGCAGGTCAAAGCGGCCGTCGATTTGCCGTCGATTCTCGGGTCCAGCTCGTTCGTGGCTTGGCAAGCGCGCCTCTCTCTCGGAGCATTAAGTGGCGGTTCGAGCGCGTGTAGGGGCGGTTATTGAAGGGAGAGGCGGAAGACGAAAAGGAGGTGGCGCCGAAGAACGCGGAAGAGGGTTGCAAAGGGGGGCTGTTCCCAGCCAAATTATAAGTGAAAATCGGAGGATACCGCGCCACTTCCTGAAGCCTCGACCGCCCTGACTTGGAGGATTCTTGCTGTCCCGACACTCGCGCCATCCATTTGCGCAAAGGCGAGATAAGCGGACCAAAACACAACAACCAATCCAACACTCACTCGCTCACTCGCTCACTCACTCGCTCTCACCCAAGCAGCACTGCAGCCTCCACGCCCCGCGCGCGCATCGGGCTCCACGCCGGCTGCCCGGCCAGACCGGCGGCTCGACCCGACAAGCCAGCCAAGCCTCTCTCGGACCCGCTTGCTTGGCATCGAAGCAGCAAAGACGGTAGTCGATGGCGTCGCTTGATCGAAACTAGCCAAGACTGAGAACAGAATGGGCCAAGTCTACGAGACGGGTTTGCTCCAAGTCCTTTTCCTTCAGTTGGGCGGGTAAATTGTGGCGCGGCAGCGAGGGCGAGGGGGCGTCACGAAAACACGAAGCAGCAGCCTCGACGTCCTTGAACGCAGCACACAGCACACAGCACTCTTCCCTCGTCCAATTTTCGAATGGGCGTGCAGTGGAATCCCTCACCCACTTCCCACCCTTTGAGTTCATCTCGGCTCCGACTTTACGGCTTCCCGAAGCTGCTCGACCAAATTGAGGCTCCCTTTCAGCAGCGGGCTCTCCTGGGTGTAAGTTAGGCGAGTACAATCCGTGGCTCGGCTGGCTCCTGGGTAGAGCAGCTCATCGTTCGCCCGTCGTCCCTTGTTCGGACGCCCTGCTTACGCGCTACACGCTACGTGGTCTGTGCGACCCAGGGACACTGCTGCAGTTCCACGAAGGTGCGCATCATGCACGACATATGCAAGCGCGGAGCGGAAGTCGAAGTTTGGCTGTGAGGCTAAATTAGAGGGCACGGCACGCAAGGCGGACGGACGAGCGAGGCAGTGAGTGTGGGCACGCAGCAGCACGAGGGACGTCAAACCATGGACGGGCTGGACGGGCTGGACGGGCTGGACGGGCTGAGCTGGACGGGTCATCAAGGCTGTGTCCGCCGAGGGGCCGTATCTTCTGGAGGATGGCGTTGAAAGCGGCTGCTTGTGCGATAGTCCGCCCCCTCGACATGGCACACACCGAGCGTAAGAAGGAGCGCGACGATCATCTTCCAGAGAGACTGCATCGCAGCGATTGGGTGGGCCGCGGGGCGGTGCAAACGAACCCAAGGCAGCGGCGGGCGGATGTACTTACGCAAAGTACGCCCGGGATCTCGAGGATCTGCAATCAGCGCGGAAGTCTTGACCCGCGCCGGCTGACGGTGGCTTGCTGCGTCCCACGTCACCCGCACGCCCACGCACCCCGTGTCGGTCTCACATGCGCCTGTTTTTGGATGCTTCGAGAGCCAGGCTATCTGCGAGTGTCTGACCGCACAGAACAAAGAAAACAAACAACGGCGGCGGCGAGGTGGGAGCGGGATGGCGGGGACCAGCGGTCGAGTCGAGTCGAGTCAAGTCGAGTGCTCAAATGGAAGGCACCCGAACAAGAGCGACGACAGGCACAAAGTCAGTCGCCACCACGATGATGACGACGCCAAGAGAGGAGCGCAAGTACAATACTTGTACCGCATTCGACCCGCCGCACTCCCCCCTGCCTGGGTCATCGAGTGCGGCGTACTGAATCGGTCGGGGCGGACCCACTCATCGATGCAGTGGGTACACGCGCGTGCGTGCGGCGATGCAAGGAAGTCCAGCGCCGCCATCGTTCGCCGCTGAAACATGACGCTTATCCAGTGCTGCCGATGCAGACCCAGGGCAACTTCCGACTGAGGACCCACCCAACCCACTCGCCCGGCCAGTCCCTCTCCGCCGCAACCCCCTTCCTCTCTCCGCCGCTTGCTCGTAAACGTCGCCGCTTTGCTATGCCCGCCAGCATCGGACCGAACCCAGGGGATTGAACACTTTGGGGACAAGAGGCCGACTGGGCGCCACATTCGCCCAGGCATACATGACGACTGGGCACCGCTCTGGCAACAAGATGATGATGCTGATGCTGATGATGCTGAGGATGATGATGTCGTATTCTACCCCGGCCCTGCGCAGGCGCCCCGCTCTGGCCCCTCGACGATCACCCTCGCCCTCCGACGACCGTCCCACGCCCGCCTCCCGTAAAATGCCTGCTTCAGACTCCGATCCAGTAGCGAGAATCTAGCTCCACCGCGCCCGCCCCCGTGTGCACCGCACCGCACCGTTGCACAGCATAGCATACAGGCTGCTGCTGCCCCGACACAGCTAGGAGTAGCCAGTGATGGCCACCGCCGCCGGCATAAAATGAGGCGAGGCAGTGAGCGAGCCCTCTCTTACCACGCCCACCAAGCCCACCACGCCCACTCTTTGAATTTACCTCCATCTTTACCATTGGTCCCATATACCGGACCCCCTCTACCTTACTAGCTACCAGCCTCCATTAGCACCAGTCTCGGTCTCCAACTTACACACACACCCACACACACACAAAATGTCCGTGCAGATTCAGTCTCAGCCCCGGGTGCAGCCAATGCCACCACCACCCGCAGCCAACAGCCACACCAACGGCCACACCAATGGCCACACCGATGGCGCCGCCACCAACGAGCCACCGTCGTCGGACCGCGTCTTGAGCAGCTCCGGATGGTCCAAGCTCGGCAAGAACTACAACGTCAATGCCGGTCCCCAGGCAGCCACGCAGTTCATCCACGTCGAGTACATGGAGAACTTCGTCTTTCCCCGCATCGACGCATTCCTTGCCTCGCACGACTCTGCCGCTCCTCCCTCCTCGAAGCTCAAGATCCTCAACCTCGCAGCTGGCACCGGCGCAGAACTCGAGCTGATCCTCAAGCGCTACTGGGAGGGTCAGAACCAAGCCACCAAGGACCGAGTCAAGGCTGCGCTGGAAATCGTCGTCAGCGACGTAGCAGAGGGTATGCTCGACGTGGCCAAGGAAGTCATTGAGCGACACCAGGCACACGACATTGCCAAGCCGCAGGTTGTCGACGCACAGGTGAGTAGTGACTGCGCAAGTCCGTCGCCAAAGTCGAGTCTGAGCTGACGCATGCAGCACGGCATCGGTACCTGTCCACCCCGCCCTTGTTCACTCGACCAGAAAATCGACTTTGCGGACGCAACCTTCGACTTGCTCCTCATGTTCTACGGCCCCAACATCCTTCCCGACGCAGCGCAGGCCTTCCGCGAGGCTCACCGAGTCCTCAAGACGGGTGGACTTGCCGTCTTCTCCACGCCCTCGGACCTCCTCATCTGGATCATCTGCACCTCTGCGCGTACCGCCGTTCTCAAGCGGCGCGCCTCTCCCCCGGCCAATGCCGCTGAGCACTTTTTCCGAGAGTCGCGCATGCTCAAGGGATGGTGCGACCTCTCCTGGTCCGAAAAGGTCAGTGCCGCGGGCTTCCCCAAGGCGCAGCTGCAGGCCAAGGTGTACAAGGCGTCGCAGTGCCAGGACGACTATGAGAAGACGTTTGACCACTTTTTCACCCAGCCGGGCTACCAGATGCTTTTGGCTGAGCTGTCCGACGAGGAAAAGAAGGCCATGCGTGCCGAGATTTCCGAGATTTGTCGCAAGCGGAATGAAGAGGGCGGGCTGCAGGGAAGGCAGTTCGAGGCGTGGGTCGAGACGTGCGTCGTCGCTGCCGCCAAGTCGTGAGCCGTGAGCCTCGAGCTCGAGTTGCGATGCTGGACTGGAACAGCATTGTCGTATCGCTCATTTTGTTGTTGCGACGGTGTACGGAGTCGTTGTCGCCTCTACTCTACCTACCACGCAGGGGATCTCTCCCTCTTTTTCTCTTGTAATTCTATCGTAGCTTCGCGCATTCGTCGTCATTCGCCCGAGGCTGAGAAGGGGGGAATGGAGAGCGACCAGTGTTCAGACAGATCCACGTCACGCCCCCGCCACGCCCCCGTCACGCCCACATCTCATCGGCTCAGACACTCCCGCCCTGGCCAGGCTAAGGCCTGTGCCATTTCCGTTGCACCGTCCGCTTCGTGAGAACTCACGAGTCGACGCAGGTTCGACTCCCGCTTTCGCCGAGGACGCGGCGTGGCGCGTATCCCGATTAATGAAGGCGCGACGCGACGCGTCGTGGTTTAATGGGCGCGTCGAGACACGCGCGCGCGTCTTGGGCGGACAAGGGAGGAGCAGCAGTGTGTAGGGGGAGCGTTGGCTCGGGCCCAGGTGTTTGTTGCTTTGCTTGGGAAGAGGCGCAGTTGTGTCTGCCCTCCTCTCCTCACCTCTCCTTCTCCAAAGACATCTCTGCTGCGGGACACTTCATCGCCCAACAGTACCACTCACTCACCCACCCGCTCCCCGCACCCACCAACCATGTCCGGCTTCGACACTGGCCGCGTCTACTCTGCCCAGGTCCTGCCTGGCTCAGAGTCCTCGCGCGCACCAGAGGCACCCGCCCAGACGGAGACGAACCTCTTTGACTTTGTGCAGCGCTTCCGCCAGGGAAACGACTACATCTACCGCGATCGCCTCCGCGCCAACCTCCTCGCCAAGCAGAATGTCCTCGAAGTCGCCATTGATCATGTCGCACTGTGGAATCAGAACATCGCACAGACACTCGTCGAGACGCCGGGTGACATCTTGCCGCTGGTGAGTTCGCAGCCGATGCGTTCGGAGGGTGTGCATTTCGAGTGTCCTCCTCTCCTTTTGACTGACTGATAATATCTCTTGTACTCTGCTGCGCCCGCACAGTTCGAATCGGCAGTCAAGCGAGCGGCGCGGGCCATCTTGTACCCCGTCTCCGTCGATGGTCAACGGCCCGAGGCACCAGACTGCCAGGTCACTCTGCGGTCCTCAGCCAATCTCTTTTCCATGCGTGACCTCCACGCCGACTCGGTAGCCCAACTTGTCCGCGTGCCCGGCATCGTCATTGGCGCATCGACGCTCGCCTCGCGGGCTACGCATCTCCAGATCATGTGCAGGGACTGCCGCAACGTCAAGCATCTCCCCATCCACGGCGGATTTGGCGGCTTCACTCTCCCGCGGTACTGCGACTCGGAGAAGCTGAACCAGTCCGACGCAAAGTGCAGCACAGACCCATTCATCATTGTGCACGACAGGTGCCGCTTCGTCGATACGCAGACAATCAAGCTGCAAGAGGCACCCGACATGGTCCCCGTCGGTGAATTGCCGCGACACATGCTCCTCTCTGCCGACCGTGCCCTGTGTGGAAGAGTCGTACCGGGCTCGCGCATCATCGCCACGGGAATCTACTCGACCTTTTCCTCATCCAAGGGCGGCAAGACGAGCGGAGGCGGTGCAGTAGCCCTGCGCACGCCGTACCTCAAAGTTGTCGGACTCGAAATCGATGCCGAGGGCGCAGGAGGCCGTGGCGTCGCTCGCATGTTCAGCGCTCAGGACGAGGAGGAGTTTTCTCGATTGGCCAGGACACCCGGTCTATACGAGAAGCTGGCTACGAGCATTGCGCCGAGCATCTACGGCAACCAAGACATCAAAAAGGCAGTAGCCTGTCTCCTCTTTGGCGGCAGCAAAAAGATTCTTCCCGACGGTATGCGACTCCGAGGCGACATCAATGTCCTCCTCTTGGGTGACCCCGGTACAGCCAAGTCGCAGCTGCTCAAGTTTGTGGAAAAGGCATCGCCCATTGCAGTGTACACGTCGGGCAAAGGCAGCAGTGCTGCAGGTCTGACTGCCTCGGTGCAGAGGGACCCGCAGTCGCGCGAGTTTTACCTCGAGGGCGGTGCCATGGTGCTTGCAGACGGTGGCGTGGTGTGCATCGACGAGTTCGACAAGATGCGGGACGAGGACCGTGTGGCCATCCACGAGGCCATGGAGCAACAGACGATTTCCATTGCCAAGGCTGGCATCACTACCATTCTCAACTCGCGCACTTCGGTCCTGGCCGCCGCCAACCCCGTGTTTGGTCGGTACGACGACATGAAGAGTCCCGGCGAGAACATCGATTTCCAGACGACGATTTTGTCGCGTTTCGACATGATCTTCATCGTCAAGGATGAGCACGACGAAGGGCGCGACCGCACCATTGCCAAGCACATTATGAACATCCACATGAGCCGGCAAGATGGTGGCGGTGCTGGAGCAGACGGCGGCGGCGGCGGCGGCGACGATGGCGAAGGGAACCGCGGAGGAGCAGCAGGCGAGATTGACATTGACGTGCTGAAGCGGTACGTTGCGTATGCCAAGGCACGGTGTGCGCCGCGTCTATCGCCCGAAGCCTCGGAGAAGCTTTCCTCGCACTTTGTTGCGCTGCGGCGGCAGGTTGCGCAGGTGGAGCGGGACAATGCAGAGCGGAGCAGCATCCCCATTACGGTGCGGCAGCTCGAGGCCATTGTGCGGATGAGCGAGTCCCTCGCCAAGATGACGCTGAGTCCGACGGTGCGCGAGGAGCACGTCGACGAAGCGATGCGCCTCTTCAAGTTCTCGACGATGGATGCAGTGCAGGCAGGCAGCGTAGAGGGCATGACCCGCGGTGAGCTACAGGAAGAGGTGCAGAAGCTCGAGCGCGAGATTCGCAGGCGCCTGCCAATTGGGTGGACGGTGGCGTCTGGTCGTCTCCGCAGTGAGTTCTGCGATGCACAGGGGTACACGACGCATGCACTCGAGCGGACATTGTACATCCTCGAGAAGCGCGATGTGCTGAGGTTCAGTAACCAGCGCAAAGTCGTGACCCGGACGGGTGTGTAACGACGCGCCTGCCCTACCTGCCTGCCTCTTTACTTTACGTCCCGTCTCTTTCCCTGTGCGCCCCGTACTTTGTCTCCTGTTGCCCTACCTTGTATTCCCCCCTCTGTGTCAGTAGCAATGTCAAACATATATTTCGTTCCAGCCGCGTATGCGTATCATTGGCGCTGTACTGTGTTCCTATTCTTGTCCATGGCGCCGTCAAGTCAACCCTTGGCAACCCACCCAGCAAACGCCACCTTTTCGACGTCCTTGCCGCTAACTTGCGCCCCCGTCTTCTTCACCCCCCCCGTCTGCACATCCCTCAGAAGAATCGCCACGGACCCCGTATCCTCATTCGCAGCCGCAAGGTACCTCGCGTCCTTATCAGGCGAAAGCGAAAAGTGCCTCAGGTTAATCCCGCCAGAGGGGTACCAATCCTTGAACGTGACCTTGCCTGTACGTTCCTCGCGCTGAAACACCGCAACGTGGTCTTCCTTGTCGTCATGGCGCGTACCGACGTACACGTAGCGTCCATCGGGGCTAACAGCCACTTCCGAGACGGTACGGGTGTTCCCTGCCGTGGCGTTCTTGCCGGGGTCTATGCCTTGTGGGAGGGCAACTTGCGGTGCGTCCAGTGGCGTGAGTTCGCCGTCCCCCGTGGCAGCGACGCTGAATGCCGTAAGGGTAGTGACTAGTTCCGAAGCGAGGTATGCGAAGGTCTGCCCCTCCCCATTGCGGTGAAAGGCAATATGCCTCGGACCACTCCCCTGCGGTACGTTCGTCCCCCCCGCTAGTGTAACGTCGCTTGCGTGGCCACTCAGCGGCACAGCCAGGCGATGGACGACGTCCGCCCCGAGGTCAGGGACGTACACCCACTTCTGACTTGGGTCCGGAGCGACATGATGCGCATAAGACTTCGCCTGTCGATCTTTTACTGGTCCGATACTTCCTGCTGGAGTGCGGGAGAACTTGAATACCTTGGGGGGAGTAGAAGGGTCGGGTAACCCCGAGGGAAGGAGCTGCACCGCCGAGGCGGAGCCTCCACCGTAGTTCGCTACGAAGAGGATGGAACCGATAATGCAGCTTGCTACACTGCCGTCCCCTCCCAAGGGGTAGCCTTTCGCATTGGCATTCCCGTTCCCATTCGTATCGCCATTACCGAGAAGAGTCAGGCGGACCTGCTGATCCTCACCGTCGCCGTTGGAAGAAGGAAGCTCCAACCCCGCGGTGAAGACTTGCCCGGGGGAAGACCCATCGATGATGTATACGAGGGGATCAGCCGAGCCTGGTGGAGTGACACTAGGGGAAAAGGTAAGCCAGCCGGGGCCTTCTCCGGCTGAACCGTTCAGGGGTGCACCAGAAGGGACGAGGGAAGCCGGCGGCGTGAATGTATAGGGGCCGCTGTTGTGCGGGGAGCGGGAGTGGGATTGGGTTGGGTCAGCGCGGTGACCTTCTTAATGTGGGGGTTACTTACAAGAAACAAGGGCCTGGTAAAGTTGCAGAGAGGTGACACCCAGCCGGCACTTACACCACACCGCTATACCCCGCAAAGATGAGCTGGAAGGCGTCTTCCCCTTTTCCTTTCCCATTTCCCTTGCCTTGCCCGATAGCTGCACAGAGCGCAGACGTAGCGCTAGCTAGTAGGACCACCAGGAGCGCAGCGAGAGTGCGCATATGCATATCGTAGAATGAGTGAGGAGTGGTGGTGGAGCCTCGAAGAGCGGAGAGACGTGAGCAGCGGCGGCAGAGGAGGAGGGACCCAAGGCCGAACTGGAATTTATACCCCAGCGAAGATCCCCAGTTCTGTCATGTGACGCCCCCCTAGCTAGCCATCCATGGGCAGGTAGGCAGGCAGGCCCCCCTATCCGCCCACCACTCTCACCCACACTCTCACCCTGACCCTGACCCTAACCCTTACCTCGCCTCGCCTCGCCTTGGCCTCCCCTCGCCAGTGCGACACACGCGACTCGGAAGGGCATGGCTCGGCTCAGCTCGTCTATTTTAGCGTAGTGTAGTCTACTCTAAACCCTAATGATGAGGACAATGACCGCGGCACTTCCGTCACGGAAGCGAATCGCACTGCGTGTGTGCCGAAGTACTTTACCTAGGAATAAGCACTTTACTGAGGAAAGCCGTGACCACCGCGCCCCCGCCGGGCAAGTGCGCAAAGCGGAGTGGAGTGGGGTGGAGTGAAGTCAAGTGCCAAGGCAGGCCAAGGCGCCCAATCACCATCCACTTACTTCCGATTCAATTCAATTTATTTCCGTTCAGAGGCCGCTCGCTACGTCATGCCCAGATGTATTGCACTGTACCGCCGACGCGCCTTGCCAAGGCAAGGTGTGGTTTGCGGGGGTAGCCGCACGCACGCCAACGCCATGACGAGATGCAGCAAGTCCCGATGATGCGTCCTTTTTTCTTTTTTCCCTACAAGATGTAACTTAACGTCCATGGGACCCTGTCTGCGAGGGAAACAAGCTCAGACAAAGAGGGCGGCATGGCAGCACCCTGATATAGTCCAGCCGAATCACGTCACTCAACGAGCGACTCCAAGCACGATGAGAATGCAGCAAGTCCCGATGATGCGTCTTTCTTTTTCCCTACAAGCTACAAGATGTAACTTAACGTCCATAGGACCCTGCTTGCCAGTGAAGCAATACCAGGCAAGATGGTGGCGTGGCAGTACCTTGATATACTGTAGTCCAACCGAATCACGTCACTCAACGAGCGACTCTCCGACGCGGCATACACTCTCGTTCCGACGTGACGCGACTTTGCTTCATTGAGCGTGAGTTCATTTGGATTGGTATGAGCAGTGGCAGTCAACAGGGCGGGGAACAAAGCACACTACAGGGACGGGACCGTACTGAGCAGGCAGGCAGGCAGTGGGAACAGGAACGGGAATCGAAGCAGGAGTTGGAGTCTGGAAATAGAATGACGGGAGTTGACGGGGTAGATGCTGCGGGCGGGCGTCACGGCACTACGACGCATCGACGCACCAACGCCTCGACGCCTCGATGCTGCACCTTCCTACAGCCTCGACTGCGCGCCCGCCGTGGCCTTCAGATGCTCATCTGCCTGGACGGCCTTGGGGTCCCTCTCGACGCCAAGCTCCCGCGCAATATGACGACTGACGTCCCATGCCGTAGCCATGCTTGTGATCATGGGGTTCACGCCACTGCTCTCGGGAATGGCACTCGCATCCGCCACCCAAAGGTTCTTTGTTCCCCACACGTGTCCTTCGGGGTCGCATGCCCCCAGGTTGGGCGTAGCAGCCCGCCGGCAGGACGCCATCTGATGGGCCGTGCCAAACATACAGGTGTAGGGCTTCGTCCCGACCTTGGCGACTTGAGCGAGCCACTCGCGGTACAGCGGGTCGTTGATGTCGTTCGGAACCGACGCAACGGGCACAGAGGTAGATGGAATCGTCGTATTGTCGGGCACAACGGCCTTGGTGTGGCCGCCCGGGGCACCGCCATCGTGGTACTGCGTTGGAGGCGCCTTGAGCTTTGGCTTGAACTCGGGCACACCCACCTGCACAGTGGAAATCTGGCTAGCACCGGCCATCATGTGGATGTCGCATGCCTTGAGAATGCCCTGCTTGGCAGACTCCTGGTCGTGCTTGGATACAGTGTACTCGACGCGGGCTTTGCCCTCATTGTCGATGACGACGCGGCCGGGGTCACGGTCGCGGGTGATGATGATCATGGTGTAGGAGTGGCTGTACCGCAGCATATTCTTCTTGTGCTGCTTCGAGTTGCTAAAGTTGGAAAAGGCTGCGTGGAGTCCAGGCGACGAGGCAATGACCTCAATCTTGGCGCCCCAGCCCTCTGGATCGACGAGCTCGGCGCCATTGACGACAATGGTGAGCAGCGAGCCCTCCCAGGGCTTGATGGGGAAGTCGTAGTAGCCCGTGACGACCGTCGTGGGGTGGAGGTAGAGCGACTTGCCAATCATCTTGTTGTACTTGAGCTCGGGCGTCCGCAGCAGCAGCGCGGGCGTCTGGATCGAACCGGCGCTAACGACGACGCCACGCTCGGCGCGAATGGTGACGCGGCGTCCATCGACGGAGGCAATGGCACCGACGGCCTTGCGACCCGTGGCGGCGTCAAAGAGGATGCGCTCGACGAACGTCTTGGTCATAAAGGCACCGCCGTTTTCGGCGGCGTCGCGCAGCCAGGTGACGGTGCCGCCCTGCTTGTGGCCGGAGACGCAGCCAAACTGGCACTTGCCGCAGTAGTGTGTGTGTCCGCCCGAGTTCTGGGGCACAGCCTCAACGGGGTGACCAGCGCGCTGAGCTCCGAGGGCAAGGAGGGAGTTGCCGACGTTGTGCTTGATGGGCTGAATGGCGACGCCCATGCGCTCGCAGACGGCATTGAGGTCATCTGTGAAGACGGGGCTGTTGTAGTAGGTGAGGCCGTACTTTTGTGCCCACGTGTTGCGGACGTAATGGCGTGGCTTGAGCGAGGCGGACCAATTGATGGTGGTACCACCGCCAAAGGTAGACCCTGCGAGGATGTTGATGCTGCCGTCTTCGGAAGGCATGATGCCCTCTGATTCGTACAGGTTCGTGTAGCCGTCGTCCTCGTCGCCGCGCATGTCGTCGGGATGGAGGTAGATGCCCTTGTCGACGACGAGGGTCTTGACGCCACGCTGGGAGAGGTACGAGGCAGCTACGCCACCGCCCGAGCCACTGCCGACGATGAGGACGTCGGTATCGATGACGACGTCTGCGTCTGCGGGCATGGCAGCAATGCGCTCATTTTCAAACTGGTACTTGTAATGCTGGATGGAGGCCTCTTGTTCTGCTGCCTTTCGCCAGTCGTCGTTGATGCCGTCCGAGTAGCCAATGGCCTGCCATGCGGTAGGGTTGGCGCGGTAGAAGAGGAGGAGGGTGAGTCCCTTGAGACCGCCTGCGGCCTTTTGAAGAAGTGGAATGGGCGAGGTGGCCCAGCGTGTAATGGCAGCCTCGCGGGTGGGCTGGTCAAGGTCGTAAAAGGGTCCGACGCTGCCGGTCAGAGCCAGACAACCGAGGCGGGTGGAGAGGACGGTGAGAAGGAGGTTGATGTCTCCAAGCGTCTTTGCGCTGAGAGAGGCGGCTGCCTGGCGCGCCCACTTGTCGATGAGAAAGGGTTGGGAACTGAAGCCTTCTTGAGCAAAGCGTGCTACCAATTCCCTCTGCTTGTCTGTGGCCGTGTCAGGGAGCGAGGCGACGACCTCGTCGACGTCTGCACCACTGAGGGCGGGGACGATGGCGTCTGTGATGGCGCGAATGACCTGTGCGGGGGTGTGGACGTGTGGGGTGGGTATGTCGTCGTCAGTGCGAAAGTATCCATGTTGGCTTACCGGCGTCTGTACTGACCTTTGTCTGCTCGTCTGTCCACAACTGCGCGGCGGTGCGAATCGGTGCCTTGCTATCTGTCATTGTGAGCGAGAATGCTATTGTGATGGATCAAGGAGGAGCGGCGACGACGACAGGAAAAGAGGGGGTATGGACGGAAAGAGAAGAGGAGAGAGAGAGGAAAGGAGAGGAGGCAACGAGGGCTAGTGCATGTATTGGATACGCCCCTTGGTAGCTGGCTGTGTCCTTAATAACAACGATGGGTCGCAGAGCAAATGATGGGCTCGAGCGAGCGTGCAACGTGTCGCGTCCGTCGTCGTTGGCCCAGGCGTTGGTTGCTTTCATTCGCAGGTCAGTCACTGACTCTGTAGCCGACCCCGCAAGTGGGGAAGCGTGCGAGCGTGACTCTGTCCTCTCCGTAGTGGCGGCGGCGCGTGGAAATGTGGGGTAAAGGAGTGAGAGAGTTGCAGCCCAGCCCACCCACTGCGCCCGCAGAGACAGAACGCCGAGAAGTGCGGGCACTAGACGACTCTCTTGGCGTCCACGGCCTTGTTTGCTAATCCCCGTCGAGCGTGAAAGGGTCAGGAACGCACGGGGCAACGCGTTTGGCCGGATCCGAGGTGAGTGACCTTGTCACGTGACTCAGTGCACGTGCCACTTGCGCTCGCACGCCCAACGCCCGCCGACGGAAGCCGATGCACACATGAGCACAGCGCGGCAACCGGCGCTGTGGGACGTCGACCACGTGGTGCCGACAGTCGCAGAGGACGGAGGTGGAGTCGGCACTGTAGCAAAGCGGCACAAGCAGCACAGCAGCACAGCCCACCGCTCCTACGGCTCTGCCAAGAGGTTGGGATCCCGTTGCGGCGGCAACGGCAACGATGATGCTCAGGGTTCACCACGCCAACACACGCACGCACGCACGCACGCACGCACACATCAGCTGATCCACTTGACTGGGCGGCGGCGAAATACGTACAGAGCAATGGCTCAGCATAACACAGGCCATGACGCGGGCTGTGTCACCCAGCGCCCGCGCTAATTTCTCGGGGCGTCGCGGACCGGGTCTACCGCTGTGCCATCGGGCTGTGTCCCGCTCTTTGGTGATTGGCAGTGATTGTCCCCGAGGGCGTCTGCCGTTAGGTCCAAAGTTGGGCTGTGTGCGGGTGCCCAACGACCCGGAAATGAATTCCAGTGGAGGCGGGGAGGGCGCAACCCGCAAAGGTCGTCATCGACGGGGAGCCCACGAGGTGCTTATAATCCACGAATGGTGTCGCCGAAGCTACTCTTCCCTTTCTCCCCACTCTTGAACTCAACAGCAATCAGCAATCCGCACTCGCATCAGTCGGATACACTCAATCCTCCGCCACACACACTCACACCCACACGCCTACGAACCACCACAGATGTCGTATCCCAACCCCAACCCATACGCCCAGCAGCCCCAGTACGGTGGCGGCTACGGCGCACCACCACCACCACCTCAGCACGGCGGCTACGGCGGCGGATATGGCGCACCTCCACCACACCAGCAGCAGCAATACGGTGGCCCACCGCAACACTATAACGGCCAGCCCGGTGGTTACGGCCAACCAGGCGGATACGGTCAGCCACACCAACAGGGAGCTCCCTCTCCTTCGCCTGCACCCTACGGAGCAGGACCTACGGGGCAGCAGCAGTACGACCAGCAGAGGGGCAGCGGAGAGGCAGGATCTTACTATGATAATGCCGGATCGACGCAACCTGGGCAGGCACAGCAATACGACGAGAATGGTAACCCCGTAGGAGAGAGGGGACTTGGCACCATGGCTATGGGTGAGTGTGCGGTCTGGCTTGCCAGTCTGACAGCATCTATACATGCGCGAACAAACAGTCACTGACCAAATGTCCTTCACTCTTCTCCGTTGCACCACCCTTTCTCCCCACCAGGCGGCGTAGCAGGTTTCGCAGCAAATAAGATGAGCGGCGGCAAGCACTCGAATCTGGCGTCGATTGGTGGCGGCGCACTCCTCGCACAGGGTGGCAAGATGGCCTACGAGATGTTCCAGAAGCACCACAACAAGCACGGCAGCAACAGCCCAAGCCCTGGCCCCGGTGGGTACGGTGGCGGGTACGGCGGACCACCTCAGGGCCCGCCGCCGCACCACGGTGGGCATGGAGGTGGCGGCCTCGGCAGCTTCTTTGGCAAGCGCGACATTTGAGCGCCATGCTGCGCCCACCCTACTCTACACTTGACTTGTCCATAGGTGATGCAACGGATTGCACTTAATTACCTGTCATATGTGCCGGCTTCGCCGCCATTCCTCCCTCTCCCTCTTCCCCTCTGCATTGTCCATACCAGAGCTCTGGCCGCACCCTGTTCCTTGTGCATATAATCATGGACTTTCGTCTTGCTCCCAATGTTCACCTGCTCTGCTCTACTGCTCTTGGTCTGCTCTTCTCTTGGTCTGCCCTGCTCTACGCTTGTATGCTGAAAACTTAATCCAATCCAATCCAACATAATCGAGGATTATATGCGTTGCACTCACCCGGCCATCTTCGTGTGATCTTGCTCGCATCCTTACGCTCCCCCGCTTCGCCCCACTAAGCTGGCGCGTCCCCGCTTCCGCCCTGCACGTTCTGGGGGCGACGCCCGCTCCCCACTCTTTGCCTCCTCTTCCTCCACACGAACCTCCAACCCCGCCTCTCTATCTATCAGCTTCATCCATCCCCAGCAGATGTCCTCCACCCCCTCATCTGCATCTTCCCCCTCACTCCACCGCTTCCCCAACCGCCTCTCCCTCCCGCACTCCCAAGCCCGCAACGTCCCCGTGATCCTCGAGGCTCTGCGCGACGTCGTGCGGGGGGTGGTCCTCGGTGGGACGCAGGTGCAGGCGCAGGGCGAGCGATGCGAACACGAATACATCAACATCGTAGAGCTCGCAGCGGGCGAGGGACTCCTCAGTCTCAAGATGGTTGATTTTGTGCGGACGGTTCTTCCCGATGGCGATGGCGAGGCGGAGGAGGAGGAGGAAAAGACGCCGAGGGTGAGGTGGTTCTGCACGGAAGGGTGTCCCACTCTGCTAGATGGGATTCGGCGGCGCGTGCTTGACTCACCATCGCCGTCTTCGGGATGCACACTCCAAGTACTCCAAGTTGATATTGGCCTCCGTGGAGATTGGGCGCGCCTGAAGGAGGGACTTGCACCACGCGGTCAGGCACAGCTCGTGATCATAGCGAACCTGCTGCACATTGTTCCGTGGGGGCTTGTGGAAGTCCTCTGGGCGGAATTGGGGTCGCTCGTCGAAGAGCAGGGGAGGGTATGCGTCTACGGGGCGTTTAATGAGGGTGGGGAGTTTACCAGCGAGGGGAATAGGCGGGTGAGTTTCGCGGAGCCGCTGGGCATACATTGACGGGACACGCGCGCCGATATCATATCATATCCACCCTTGACTGAATTGAATCGCCTCGTTTCGCTCCGCCCCCGCCAGTTCGACGCAGACCTCCGTTCGCGCGACGCTCGGTACGGCCTGCGAGACCTCCAGAGCGAAGTGCAGCCGCTGGCGCTGAAGCATGGGTTTGGGCTGGAAGAGGTACGCCGCGTAGCTGCTGGGAATGTGAGTATGGTACAGACAGGAGCAGAGGTATCTAGGGGCTGCAAGTTCGACATGATGGACTGAATCTTCGCTCTTCTTCTTCTTCTTCTTCTTGGACTCGATCTCGACCTCAGCTGGTACTCCTCTTCCGCAAGGGCGCATAGTGAAACTGGTTGAAGCACATCCATCCTTCCTTCTGCCTTGAATATTGTATGCATGTGCTCCTCAGTCAATCAATACCATGCCCCGCATCCGTCCCTCTTTCTTTTCTCGTAACGCCAATTTGTTCTCTGTATGCCAAACGTTTGAGACACACTCTCCGCTCGGATCGCACATGTTTCCCCTCATCTGTGAAGTGACATCTTCCTCGGATGAGATCTCCGATCAAGGATCGTACAAGTACCCATATGTTACAACCCCGAATGAGCACGACCCTGCGCGCCGTGACGTGCAGAGCGGTGCGAAGCGAGGAAAAAGGCGGAAAGACCGAGTCAGGGCATGGCGTGTCAGGTGATTGGTTGAACGGCGGCCGGAGGAAGGGCGGGAGAAGTTCCGTGCCAAGCAAAGAGCCAAGATGCATGCAGGGCTCTCCCCCACCCACCCAGCAACCAGTGGCGCGGGGCGGCGAGGCGGGGCGGGGCAAGGCGGGGC
>RRYC01000438.1:0-11234 GCA_004016185.1 Quambalaria eucalypti
GATGGTGGCAGTGGCAGTGGCAGTGACCCCGAGAATGTTCTGGCGGTGAGCTTCCTCACGGGGGCGCTGGTCATGTTTGTGTGAGTGTGCGCGTGTGCTAGTGCTCGAGGGCCATCCATGCATGCATGCTAATGTCCCTTTCTGCCCCACGCCGCTGCCCCGCCAGCATCGACCAAGTCATGGCACCCGGTGCACACGCTGCCCATAGTCACACTCACAGCCACGGCCACAGCCATGGCCACGGCGCAGGCGATGGTGGGGAGCAAGAGTGCGGGTCAGGGGACGTGGTAGTCGACCATCACCCTCACCACCACCGCGGGCCACATACGCACGCCCACTCGCATTCGCATTCGCACACCGGTCAACGACCGCCGCAACCCCGCACCCGCGACGGCGGTGGCAGCTCCTTCAAGCGACTGACCCGCCCTGAATCCCTCATCTTAACACGCTCCAGCGCCAACATCAATGTCCACCGGCGCAGCGACTACCCCGACACCGACGCACAAGGACACACCCGCAGCGCCTCGACGTGTAGCAGCGCCACCAACACAACAGACGATGGCGAAGGCAGCCAGACGAGCTTGCCTGCCGACTACGATACGTTTCCCGCTACGCACTTTGACTCGGACAGACTCAGTACCAGTCCGCGCCGCAGTAACTCCCTTTCCCTGTCACTCGGTGCAGGCGCAAGTAAGCGCGATGACGAAGAGTCGCGCGTACACTCCCCGCTCTTGCCCGTACCCCGTTCCCCGCCCGAGTCTCCCCCGCAGTCGCGTTCGCGCACGCGGTCACGCCGGGCCAGCAGTAGGCGTACTACCTCGCAGTACGACGACGGCGACGCACTCGACGACGCCCACTCGTCAGCGCCACTACCACCCACGCGAGTCCAGTCCGCACGCTCCCTCCGTGCGTCCCTCACCTCCATCCTCGGCCTCCTCATCCACGCAGCATGCGACGGCATAGCCCTGGGTGCCAGCGCAGCCTCGCGCGACGAAGGTCTGAAACTCGTAGTCGTCGGCGCCATTATGATACACAAGGCCCCCGCTGCAGTGGGGCTTTGCACCCTCTTACTCGGGCAGAGGCTCAGCAGGCGCGAGATTCGTCGCGTCCTGGCGGGGTTTAGTCTCTGTACGCCATTGGGCGCAGTGGGGACGTACGCGCTGTTAAGTCTCGTATTTGGAGCTGGGGTCGGCGAGAACGTAGCTCGAGCCGCAGCGGGAGCAGGAGCAGGAGCGGGAGCAGGAGCAGGAGCGGGAGCCTCGTCACTAAGCGCAGTGGAAGCGCCCCCGCCCCCAACCCCGCCCGCGGCAACCATCTCCCCCACGCACGTCGGCGCCGCACTGACATTTAGCGCGGGCTCTTTCCTCTACGTTGCGCTCGACGCAGTACACGAGTTGGCGGGGTACAGCGCGGATTTGCAGCAGAGGGTGAGGGTTGTGCGGGTCGGGCGGGGGGGTGAGGCGCGGAGGAGGACGACAACGAGAACGACAACGACGAGAACGACGAGCAAGGTATTCACGGATGGGAATGCCGAGAGCGGCAGTGAAGGCGACGATACGATTGAAGCTCCTCCTCACCCTCACCGTGCTGCCGATGACAGCATCGACGTTGACGACAATGGCGATGGGGATGGCCAGGACACCCGCGAAATCCACACAACGGAACAAGTCCTAGGCCGCGCAGGGCGGATCGCCGTACTTTGCTTGGGGGCGGTACTGCCTAGGAGTTTGCAGACGGTTTTTGGGCATGGGCATTAGGGTGGGGGAGGGCGAGGGTGAGGTTGGGAAGGAGGTGTCGGGAGGTGACGGGGGAAGCGAGAAGTGCAAGTGCAGGCTCAGAGAGAGAGAGGGGGGGGGGGGAAGCCCTCGAACTATAGATTGTCACTTACCTATTGACTTTCCCTACTTTACTTGCTTGCTTGTGCGCTGGCGTGAGATAATGCAGACCGATCCCGATCCGGGGCCGAACCAACCTCTTGACTTGACGTCGCACAGCGAGGCAGCGAAGCGTATCACTCTCCCACCATGCCACCATGCCAAGAGCGAGTCTGCACGCTCCACGCTCCACGCCGTACGCTCCGGTCCCAGACAAACAAAGACAAGAAGCAGCACAGTAGGACTTCCCACCTTCTATGTATGTATGTTATTCCTCACTCTGATGAACGAACGAAGGAACGAACGAACGACTGAGGGCACCACTAACGACGATACGATACGAGAGGGATAGGTACGAGTTCTACCACGCATACGACGGTAGGTAGGTACACACACGCCACCTCGACTCTAATCTCCCCCTTCCTCGCGCTCACGCTCTCGCTCTCGCTCCCACTCCCTCACCTGCCGCTCCACGCCCCCGCCCCCGCCCACGCCCACGCCGCGCCCAGCCTCAGCAGGGTAATGCGCAGGGATGTACCGCAGTGCTACGCCGCCTCTCAACCCGCGCTTGTTCCCACCAATACCAGCACCGCCGACTCCGACTCCCCGCGGAGCGCCTGGGCCTCCGCGGGAGGAGAGAAGCGTGGAGGAGCCTGCTGATGTTGAGCTTGAGGTAGAGGTTGAGCTGGGTGTGCGGGTGTGTGCACTTATGAAGGACGTGGACGTGGACGTGTTGGAAGTCGTGGTGCTGGTGCCTGCGGTGGTAGCACCGCAAGTGCATGTTGAAGTTGAGGTTGAGGTTGAGTTTGAGACGGAAGAGGATCGACCTCCAATTAGAGGGGGGCGGTAGACGCCTTTCTCCACGTCCTTGCCGTTGTTCTTGTCGCCCTCTGAATCGACGACGTGCGGGAGCGGGAGCGGGAGAACACCAAGCTTAGCGGTGGCGGCGTCTTTTCCCCCCTGCTGCTGCTGCTGCTGCTCCGTAGTCCTGTCCCCCACCCACCCAGGCAAAGGCGGTAAAGGCGGTGCCTCCTCCTCATCGGTAGGGCTCCCACCCGCCTGAAGAACGTCATACAACCTTCCATCGACGATTGTGCTTGGGCGACGGCGGTGCTGCCCGGCGTTGAAGGAGGAGGAGGAGGCGGGCGGAGCGTTGGAGGGGCGGCGGGTGTGGGCGGGCGTCGCTGCGGCTGCGGGGGCAGGCCCGGGGACGTGCAGGGGAGAAGAAGGAGGAGCAACTGGGAGAGCACGAGTCTCCTTGTCTTCTTCATCGTATCGTTCGCACTCCTGTGCTTGCTCTTGCGCCTGCTCCTGTTCCTGTTCCTGCGCTTCCTCCTGCTTCCCGCCCGCCACCCTCATCCGCCCCTCATGCGGCCCCAAAACAAACGGCACAGCAACGACATCCTCCTGCGGCACACCAATCCTTTCCCTCGCAAGGCGAATCCCCGAGTTGAGCTCCTCCGCCCGAGGCGTAACAAGTAGCTCTACGGCCGTCGGTGTGCGCAACAGCGTCATTTCGAGTTCCTGTACTTCGGGACAGAGGTCGGCCTTGTTCTTGTCCTTGTCCTTTTCCTTGTCTTCGTGGTCGTGGTCGTCCTTCGCATCAGCACCGGCGTCAGCTCCTTGGGGTCTGTCCTCCTCCCCGGAGGTTGCAAATTCGCGCATAACAGAGGGTGAAAACGTCCCCTGCGAAGCGCGGGGCGTCCCCTCGAGAATGACGGAGCAAGGCCTCGCAAGCGCAAGGGAAGGGGCGTGCGTCCTGCGTGAGCGGGAGCTACCTCCTGATGCAGCGGCGGCGGAAGCTACGGGCGGGCGGGAGGGGGCGTGTGCACGGAGAGGCTGAGGCTGAGGCTGGGAGGGTACCGCGAGGTGAGTTTGCTGGGCTTGCTGGGCTTGCTGGGCCTGCACGGGGGCGGTAGGCCTCGCATGATGTTTACGCGGAACAGGCGGTTTCTGTGCGCCCGTCCCGACGCCGCCAGGGAGACTCATCTTCCGCGTAGTAGCATCGGCCAGTTCCTCTGCTGTGAGCTCGTACGGCGCCGTGCCCGTGCCTGAGCCTGCTCCCCGACCAACGCCCACGGGGTGCAACCCCGTATCGACTTGAAAGACGTCTGGTGCCGAGGCGAGGCGGTCGCGTGCGGCGTTGGCGTTGGTGTTGGCATTTGCGTTGGTGTTGGCCTGGGCATTGACCTGGGTTTGCGCGTGAGCCTGCGTATGCTCGGCAGCATCAAACCTGGGCGACCCCACGCCACTAAACGACGCGGAACGCTCCCTCGTTCCTGGACTAAGCATCAGCAACGCCTGTTTTGTCGAGTCTTGCTGCGCGTCCGCGCCGCCGGGTCGCCGCAGAGGAGGGGGCACGCCACTCCGATTGAGCCTCGCAGGCTGGAAGAGGCCGTTCGCTGCGGTGTGGGTGTGGGTGTTCTGCTCCGTGGGCACACCCTCTTTCTGCTTACCCGCCGGGACGACGACGCCCGCCGCCCCGTGCCCGCTCACAGAAGTCGGGGCGGTACTCTCTGTTTCACCCGCGTCGGTCTCACCATCACGACCATCATCATCGGAGGAGTCAAACAGACTCGCGACGTCCATATCGCGCTGGACGTTGCTCTCCCAGTTCGAGTCCAGCGAGTCTACGGCGGTACTAGTTTCCGACGTGGTAGAATTCGCGCGTGTGCGCTGCGAGTGCGAATGCGATACCTGCCGAGCGTTGTTGGTGGCACCGCCGACGATATCGATGCTCGGACGTGCGCGGGCGCGTATCTCCGAGGTATCGCGCACGGCGATACCCCCGCTCCCGCCGCCGCCCCTGCCGTTAAAGGCGAAGCTCTCGAGCAGGGCTTGGATCTGCGCTTCGTCGTCGATGCCGTCGTCGCCGCCGCCGTGGTGCAGTGCGGGGCCAGGCGCGGTTGCGGTCGCGTTTGCGGCGGGCAACGCGTCGATAGGGATGAGGCGCATAGGCGCCTGTATAAATGCCGGTGAGGCAGTCGACCCGCCCATACCCATACCGCCTCCGGCTGCAGCTGCGGCTGCGAGACTGAACTTGCGCTGCCAAGCGCTCAGCGGATGTTCAGGCTGGACCCTCGCCGCGGCTTCGCGGACTTGCTGCCTCTCCTGTGGGGTGAGCTCCGGCGAGGGCTTACGCGGGACGTTCCTCTGTGAGGCGGCGACGTCTGCCTGTGCGCGCTGAATCGTTCCCAGCGCGATACTCTTGAAGATTGCGTAGAGGCGTTCGACGGCGAGCTTGAGCTCCTCGAGTTCCTCGATCGTGCAGGGGCCTTCGTCGGGGAGGGCGGAGGCGTCGGCGCTTGCTCCTGCGTTTGCTCCTGCGCCTGCGCCTGTACCTGCGGATACAGACCTACTGCGGCCTCGAGTGCCTGTACCTGCACCTGCACCTGCACCCGAGCTCGCACCTGCAGCGGCCGCTGCCTGTGCACGGGCACGCACAGCCGCCTCTGAAAAGGGCTGAGCACGGTGCAGCCTCTGTGCGCGCTCAAGGTCCGCAGCGGCATGGCGGATCCTGACCGTCGCGGCGTTTACCAAGTCCGTGCAAAGTGCGCCGTGCTGCTCCTCGGCCTTGGCCTTTCTGGTCTTCTTCTTGTCCTTGTCCTTGTGATTGTCCTTGTCTTTGCCTGGGGTGGTTGCTCCGGCCAAGTCCTCGGGCAAGGGCGGTACAGGCGGGATGTGACACTCCGAAGGGTGCAAGTGGGCGTGCGCACGCTCGCGAATGTCCCGAATTTGCTCTCGAGAGGGACGGCGCTGCTTGATGCGCTCCGAGAGCGAGGGCCCACTCGAGGGCGGAAAGTAAGGGTAGTACGGGTCAGAGAGGTAACCCTCGCCTTCGGTCGCCTCGGCGGAGCGCTGAGGGTGGTCGTGGTGATGGTGTTGAGCGGGCAGGCCCAGTGCAGACCCAAAGAGGGACAATTTGCGCTTGACCGAACGCGGGCGCGAAGAGGGCGGCATGGTGAGGTGCGGTGTGTTGACAAAAAGGTGGTTGTATGTACGCAATCTGCGATCAACGCAGGCTACTGGTATCGTGCCGTGCCGTGTCGTGCCAATGTTCCCTGGCGACCAGGCCGGAGATGCAATTGGTGGTGGTGGTGGTGGTGGCGATGATACTGCGGTGTGTGGTCCTGTTGGTCTTTCTTGTCGGTGGTTGTCGTCGAAGTTGAAGTTGGTGGTAAAGAGTCAAGAGACCAACAGTCCTACCGCCTTTGCGCCTCACCTCTTCAAGTACCCCGTGCCCGCCCAAGGAAAGGAAATGGAAAAGAAAGGAAACTCCGCCAGCGGAGAGCGAGAGAGAGAGAGGAGGGTACCAGCCCTGCGAGGAAGAGGTAGGTAGGTAAGTCGAGGCCAGGGTGGCGTGCGTGCGTGCGCCGTTACGTTTGCTCTTTGCCGTTGGGAGTGAGTGTGCGCAGGCAAGCGTGACGTAGCGCAGGGTAGCGTACCGTAACGTCGCGGCAACGAAACTTGACCTTCCTCGATCGATGGAGTGCCGGGTGCAAACGAAACGAGTGGAATGAGAACGACGATGACGATGGTGACGACGACGACGACGACCGTCAAGGACGATATGAAAACCCGCTTGGTGTGCGCAGGCGCAGGGAGCAGAGACCAGCTCTGGTTTGCGCGAGCAAAACAAAAGACGAAACGAAACGAAACGAAGTGGGCGGGCGGGACGCTCACGGGAGCAAAAGGGTCCAAAGGCGAACAAGAGGAGAGGAGAGGAAAGGGAGAGAAGGGGCGGATAAGAGAGAGAGAGAGAGAGTTTCCCGCAAGCTCGTCGTCATTTGACATCGAGAGGGAGAGCGAAACTCAAAAACTAGTTTTCTGAAACTGTTTGCGAGTTGGCGGGAGGGCGGCGTGGCGGCAGCGTGGCCAAGTCGTGGCCGTGACGTGCAATAGCAAAGGCAACGACTCATCTCCGAGTGCGGGAGGTGCGACCTTGATGGCTGAGTGCCGAGGCATATGGGGACCCTGGCGCAGGGTGCAAAAAGCAATAGCAAAAGCAGCCGCAACTGCGACGGCAACAGCAACCTTGAAGCGTGGCAGCAAACGCAATGGCCATGTCACGACAGCGTCCTCGTCCTCGTGGGGATCAGGCACAGCACACGCCACGCACACGCCACGCACACGCCACACGGACCTACGTTTTATCTCTGAAGTCCCGAGTGCGAACACCAAGTTCGGGAGTTTGGATCGCCGGGTGCGTGCGCTTGCGTGCAGCAATACAATACGAGACGGCATGCGCTCTTCTGCACTTTGCGCTTTGCCCTCGCGAGCGTGAGCGCGAGTCGCGCTCCGACGAGTATAGGAGACGACGACGACGACGACGACGACGACGACGACGATGATGATGGTGATGGTGATGAGGATGACGATCGTGTAAGGGACAAGGCGGGCAGACGGGCAGCCATGACTGGCAATCGCCTCACCTCATCTCACCTCACCTCACCAGGCTGAGCCCAGACCTTCTGCTAGCTAGCCCGCCCGCCAGCCAGCCAGCAAGCAAGCAAAGATATGTACGATCGCCCTACCAGTGCCAGTTGCCAACCAAGCAACTGAAAGGAGTGGCGTGGCTACACTATGCGCTTCGTGTGCAAGTGCAAGTGCGGGAATGGTGGAAATCTCCGTGTCCGCCACCGTGTCCGCCACCTTCGCCGCCACCGTCTCCGGTCGAGGCCAGGCGAGGCGAGGCGAGGCGCAACGAACGCCCCGCGTCTGCGTCTGCGTCTGCCTCCACGTCGAAGCGTCGGGGCAATGGAGCGAAGAAGCGGAGCATACATACCTGGATACCTATACTCTATTCGCAAGTATTGTAAGTACTGTTCTGAGCAAGTAACTCGTGGATAGGTAGGCAGGGCGGTAAGTACTCACCTGTGGAAATTGAATTGAATTGATTTGACTCGAGTGGTATGGCATGGAAGGAGTCGAATACAATGCCAATACATACAAGACAACCGAATACATAAGGTACTTACCCCTGAGACACTCTCACGATGTACTCATCAGCCCGGACTTACGGCAGTACAACAGAATGTTGTACAATACAAAAAGCCACTCCTGGAATCAAAGGTCGCTAGCGACGGACGTGCCAATCAACCCCCGCTCGCTCGGGGCGTAAACCCTAACCTATTGTACTTAAGCGTAACCCCAGCGCGGGGCTAACGCGTAGGCGTAGCAGGCGTAGATACGCGGCGTAGGGTTTAAACTCCCGCTCCCGCCCGCTTCCCCCGCTACTCGGCGGCCGGCAGACAGGCCACGTGGGGAAGTGCGGGAACCGCGGGGGAGTGCGAGGGAGTGCACCCGCGGCACAGCAGTGACGCCCACGCCCCCGCCTCACCCAACAGTCAAGTGTCAAGTGTCAAGTCGAGGGTCATTTACGCGAAACGCGTCGACGCGTACATACACGTACGGGTACGATGGGAGCAGGTAAGAGTACAGTACGGTCAGTCAGTACTGTAAGTTGACAATACGGCATGGCACGGCACGGCACTGCATGGCACTGCGTTAAGGCGATGTGTGTGCGATGGTATGGTATAGTATAGTATATATGGTACAGTACAGTCTACAGTGCAGTCCGCCCTCTCGCCCTTTTCCTTTCAAAGCCCAGAGGGCTCGCCTCACCCTGCACCTCGCCTCACCCTCACCCTCACCTTCGCCTCGCTCTAACTCACCGCCCCCTCCGTTCACTCAAAGCCCCCGCCACGCGCCGATCCTCCTCGTCCTGCCTCTCTCGGAGGTTGCGCACTACGCCCGCAAGGCGCGCCCGCAGAATAGGCTCGCGGTGGGAAATGTGTTCTAGGAGTTTTTCCTGGTGCGAAGGGGGAGTGAGTGCAGTGCAGTGAGCACAAGGTGGTCAGGTCTGTGTCAGTAGAGAGATACGTGGAATTGGAGCGTCATTCGCCACGCCACGCCGCGCCACGCACACACTCACCTGCTCGCCCTTTTCGGCATTGAAGTCTTCTCCGCGGAGGGCCACCCAGTCGGCATGGCGCTTACACTTCTTCTTGATAATGGGGCATACGAGTGGCCGTGGCGACGTGGGGGGCAGAGTGCCGCCATTTGTGCCGCCCTCTCCCACGCCCTCTTCCTCGCCACCCTCTTGCCAGCCATCCAACTCCCTCGCGCCACTGAGGATGTCCCTCCCAATATCACTCGCCGCCCACTGTGCAAATGCCTCGTCGCCCCAATGCAGCCTCTCGTCGTACCCGCATCGTTGTGCCTCCTCGGCCTTGGCGCGTGGCTTACCCTTTTTCTTTGCGTTCCCTGCGGTTGCATTGTTTGCAACTGATAGCGCCGCCTCGTCGTCAGGCCGCAGCTTCATCATCATAGCCCTGTCCTCTGCGAGGTGGAGGAGCGTCAGTCTGGCCATGGCCAAGTCGAGGGTGAGGGACGCGCGGTGTTTACGTTGAAGCATGGCTGCGAGGTCTGCGCGCGTGCGGAGGAGAGACTCGACTTCGAGGGGGTGGGCGTGGGCGTGGGTGGCTACCAGGGAGGGGACATCCAGGGCTAGGTCGGGGTCGTGCGTGTGAACTTCATTGCCGACGTCGACGCCATCATCGCCCTCGTCTCCGCTGCCGCCCCCGCTGCCCCCGCCCTGGCCCCGCTCGGTCCACTGCTGTAGCCAGGCCTTGCTTCCCTTTTCTGTACTCGCCCAGAGGACGCGACTCTGCCGCCTCGTTGCCATGCGCACGCTGGGGACGAGTAGCCTGGCGGCATTGGCCTTGTCCGTGGCCTTGGCGGGGGCAGTCGCGCTGGGTAACCGCGCCCTCTGGAGCCGCGCCACGACGGCGAGGACGCCACACTGCTCGGAGCAGTAGAGGGACAAGGGAGGCCGCGCAAAATTCCGACACTGCGTATTCGCGCAGTCTGGCTTGTACGTCGTGTGCTGGCCCGTAGCAGCTTGGCAGCGCGAGCAAATGTACGTATCGATGCGAAAGAGTTGGTCGGGCGTGAGGTGCACACAGGCAGCGTGGTACCAGTCGTCGCACCCGCCCTCGCACGCAATCATGGCTTCGTCCTCGGTGGCTAGCGCGGCAGGTATCCGGCAGGAGCAGTAGTACTTTTGCTCCTCTGCGTCCGAGTCTGAGTCCGATTCGGCGTCGGTGCGCGTAGGCACGAGTGCGGGTGCGGGTGCGGGCATAGGCGCGGGTGATGCGTCGTGTGGGTCTGGTGGGTTCTTTGATG
This sequence comes from Quambalaria eucalypti, assembly GCA_004016185.1. Classification (NCBI taxonomy): domain Eukaryota; kingdom Fungi; phylum Basidiomycota; class Exobasidiomycetes; order Microstromatales; family Quambalariaceae; genus Quambalaria; species Quambalaria eucalypti. The sequence continues at coordinate 10,062 of RRYC01000438.1, forward strand.
TCGACGTGGAAGGCTGTGCCTGCCCTGCTGCCTGCCCTGCTGCCTGCCCTGCTGCCTGCCCTGCCTGCTCTACCCTAGCCTTATCCGCAGCCTTTGCCTCCCTCTGCTGCCTCAATACGGCCCTCATCTGCGCAATCTGATGCCTGGTACTGCCCGCCTCTTGCATCATGCGAATCACGCTTTCCTCTTCGTCGTCGTCGTCGTCGTCGGCGTCATTGTCGCCGAGAACAGCCTTGGAGGCTTTGCGTTTGAGTGATGCGGCTGCGGCTGCGGTGGTGGTGGTGGTGGTGGTTGATGTTGATGTTGATGGCTCGGGTGAGGCAGAGGGTGGCGGTGGTGTGTGGTGGGAAGCAGACGAATCGGCCGTCTTCTTTTTGGCTGGCATCGTGGTGAGTGTGGGGGAGAAGAAAAAGGGGCAGGGAAGAAAGCGAACAAGTTGCCAAAGCCAAGGAAGACAACAACAGTCGACTTGATACCGCCGTCCGCGCCTCGTGCCCGCGTCTCGCGCCCTTCCGTGACGCGGTGGGCCAGTCGAGTCGAGTCGAGTCGAGCCGCGGCGAGCAAGGCGGGGCGGGGCAGCGAGAGGCAGAAGTGAATCCCTTTGCAATGAAGAAAGGTCACTTGTTCAACCACCGCATACATTCCACCCACACCCACCACCCACATCCACCACCCAATACCCACCAAACCATGCCAGGCAAATTCAACCGCAAACGCAAAAAGGGTGACCGCTACCAGCAAGACTCTGCCTCCTCCGATCGCACCACCACCAACAACAACAACAACAACAAGAAGCGCCGCCAATTCACCGGCGGCTTCGACGCGGGCCTAGCGAGCTACAATGGCCGCGGCATCTTCATGACCTGCGTACGTGGGAAAGAACGCAAGGCCGCGAATGAATTGGTGGATATTCTAAGGGAGGTGGCGGGGAGGGTGTATCCCGGGTTGGATTTGGGGGGGTTGCCGCCGGTGGTTGGCAGTAGTAGTACTGCCAAGGTGGAGAGGGAGAGCGTGCGCGAGGAGCTGGATGAGGATGATATGGATGGGTTGAGGAATGGAGGAGGGGGGGAGGCGCAGAGTCAGGGGGGCAAAGGCGGTGAAGGCGGCGATGATGACGACGACAGTGACGACGGCAACAACGACAACAACGACGAAGAAGGGGAAGAAGACGCC